>DWDX01003603.1:0-12891 GCA_018245675.1 Agara michaeli
AGAACCGTTTTTATGGTAATCAAATTTGGTCGAATCATTTATATGGCAGAACAACGTTTGCCGATTCAGCTAGTATTTTATAAATGTCGAAATATCGCAATGAAATCTGCATGGAATTCTATGTAATATAAAAAAAATGTTCGATCGAAAAATGATATGAAAAGCGATCAGTAGAAAGAAGCCACGTTTTATTCGTATTAATAATAACTGGTGACAATTCCACACGCGGCTATCCGATTCCAAATTACGCAATTGAATGCCTGCGTTATGGTAAGCAGACAGCTGATAAACATACATGTATATATATATACAATATTATATAGATATTTTTATATACACACATAACAAACAAATGCGCTCATCACACAAATATTCGTCCCGGGCGGGAATCGAACTCGCGACCTCCGGTTTGGTAGTTAGGATCTCCAACCGCGACCGCAAGGTCAGTCATATCGGCGATATTCTATGAACATCACAGCTGTACTTTGGTACGTACGATATTGCAACATCGTGAATAGTAAATCTACACAATCTAGAACTAGAACACAATTATTTAAAGGCAAGGCACCGTTCAGACCAGTTCGATCCAGTCTAGATGGAGCGTTGTTGCGCAACGATGTAGCCGATCTAATTATGCTTATCCCGCAACCGGATTAGGCTATTGTTGGTAGTAAATTGGCGTACGGGCGTGACGGTGATGCTTATATTTTACAGTGGCGCGAAAGGTGGCAGTTACGCTCTTTTGTTATCGGCTGTACATTGATCTGGGTATCAATGTTCAGAATAATAACTGGAGTTCGACTGGAGGTCGAAATTCGACCATAAATATGAAATTTATTGTGTTAATGTTTTCTTGGATCGTGTTTCCAAAATGTTTTCATTTTTTTAATAATCGTTTGACAAGCAGATAAGAAAAACTTACTGGAACTGTTTATATATAGATAATTGGGTCAATTCCACTCACGGCTAGTTGATTTCAAATTGGATAATAAAATGCCGTGTAACCGGACAGCTGATAAACATACATAATATGTACTCACCGAAACAGCCAAAAAATTGGCTTATCACACAAACATTTGTCATTGCCTGGAATCGAATCCACGACCTCCGGCTTAGGAGTAACGGTGTAACCACGGCGCCAGGGGGTCTTTCAATATAATAATGCTGTTTAACTAAACGTTACCGAGAACAATTACTTCAGCACAATTCAAACCGGCGCCATTAATAGTATCCAAATGCTAGTAACGCAGATGTTGATCTAATTATATATATCCTGTAGCAGAATAGGGCTATTGTTGTAATTGAATTGACATCTAGACGCCAGAGTTTCATAGGTAAGTATGCTACGGTAGGCTGAATGTGGTGGTAATGTCCCTCTCTATCGCAATCGAGACATTCGTCGATCGTCAAATCGAAGATTGAGGTTCCATCCACATCAACTGGACCTGTGGCGGTCCTCCACGGTCCGGTTTAAACGTTTGTTTCTACCGCGCACATGTAAGATGTGGACTGAACTTCCGTCTGAGGCATTCCCGGAGCGCTATGACATGGGGCTCTTCTAGAAAGGCGTGAACGGAGCTCTCCTTTAAAACCGGCAACGCGTGGACAACTCCTCTGGTGTTGCACATGTCCATAGGCGGCGGTGACCACTTACCATCAGGTGGCCCGCCTGCCTGTAGGTAAAGTTAAGTTTATAAAAAAAATAACAATTTATGCCACTATTTATTTGGTTGGCCCGTTCGTTTTAACCACATGCGTACACACAGAAAGAGGAGATGATACATTAATTAAAGAACCAAAAGTCCTTTACTATATACTAATGCAAATATATATATTAAATATAGATTATCTTTCGACCCTTTTATAGGTCCACTGCTGGACCGGGTCTCCTCTCACAGTGATAGGGCTATAGGCCATAGTCTACCACGCTGGCCAAGTGCGGATTGGCGGATTTCATACACCTCAGTAACGTTACAAACTTTTATAACATCTCTAAGGTGTGCAGGTTTCCTCGCGATGTTTTCCTTTATAGTTGCAGCAAGTGATATTTAAATTTTAGTTGTAAAACGCACGCAACAAGTTAGAGGTGTGCGCCAGGGTCGCACCCAGACCCCCCGGAGTGGGAGGATGAATTTCAAACCACTAAGCTTAGCACTGCTTCAATAAAATGTATAAATGCTTCAATAAATATATATAAATGGACAACTAGTGCTCACAAGTAGTACACAACACACATGATCTCATTATTGCAGCGACAATCGTGCACGAATGCGCTCAAGATGCTTTTATTTCACACTTCAAGGTCGATTGTAAACGTTGGAGATCAGAGGATGCATTAATCCGTGTAATTAGCGCGCCTCGTGCAGCTGTAATGATATATGCTTAACTAGAAACCTACCATAAATGGTATTTCAATATTTACATCTTTTGTGCATAATAATAATAATATTGTGGGACACCCTCCCACTGCCATCTCATCCCAAACTAGGCAAAGCCAGTACCTATAGAGACCAGACAGCTGATAAATTACATATATAAATACTATATACTGTTTATATAGATATTTTTATTACACCAAGACTATTAGTTAAATAGATGTGCTCATCGCAGAAATGTCTGTTCCGTTTGGGAATTGAACCCGCGACCTCTGCTTTAGCAGTCAGTGTCTTTAACCACTCGATCAACAGGTCGGTCAAATTCTGTATAATTAATTACAAGTTTTTCCAATACTCCTCAAACTGTTTTTGGCAAAAATGGCACTCGGGCTACGCTATGGGGTTGTTATTGCTTATTACTGCATTCAATTTAATGCTTACTAACCAAATCAGTACGGATGTATGCGGTAACTGCTTCTTTATGATGTTTAAAAAAAAACGTAAACACTTCAAAAGCAAGCACGCAATCCCTATTTCCATTCCCGTGCAAATAGAAGAGAAAGTTTATGCATCTAATCTCCTAAGTACTTTATTAAAGTCGCCTTTATACTCACTGTTTGGAATTGTCTCACCGCGAACGATGAACGTTGAACGATATCTCTTGTTCCAAGACAATCGATATTATGTGAACGGTGAGCGACGGACCATTCGATTCCGCATATTAATACGTAATTAAATGTATATATATGGATGAATAATTTAAGAAAGGTAAGACATATGATTTTAACGGGACACATACATACTGTCACTGATGCGTGACATAACGTGCTGTCGTTATCAATAATTGAACATTTTCATCGTAGAATTTCAACACAAGCCTCGTGCATTTGTTAGTGAATAGGAACACTTTTTCTTCCTGTATCAATTAAAATGCAAAAGGATGCAGTCGATTCTATGATTTTGTGTATTCTTTGCCAACCTTAGACTGAGAGAAAGTGTCCAATCGCCTTGATGACCTTTATACGAATTTTGAATTTTTCGACTCTATCACTCTGCTAATCGTGCTCACTTCACTACCAATCGGTACTATAGCGAGTAACCTGAACAGTAAGTTCGCATGCAGCTTCTCGACTATAGTACGACAAGTGCTAAACCATTGCAAATGCAGCGTCAGATTGTCTGAGTACATTATTTATTTCTCGCATCGTTATTTTAGAATAAATGTTCCTCTATTGTGTGTTATCTGTTATCTAACTTATAGCTATTTGAATAATTTTGAACGTTTGTTCGCCCGATTGTTCAAATGTCACCCGAATAGTTCGTTATCATCACATCAGCGTCTATTATTCCGTTACGGACCAAGTTCTATTAAAGTGTATCACAACACTCAGATGACACTAGAGTCCCTGCCATCTCGCTTCTTACGGTCATCAGTGAACGGCTCGAAGGACCAAAACCTACGTCCGCCTGTTTGCAGCGTCCTCTCGAGAAATCTATTACTCGCAGTTACAGTTTTGTTTTATTTATGGAACCGGTGACATATAAATGAAAAATGAATATGTATTGTACTCTGTTTTTATTTTGCAAAGAAAAAAGTTGCATATGAAAATATTTATAACCGATCCGATTCACAATACAGTCACTCTGGGGATTAGTTGGGACATTTTTTGTTAGAATACATTGTCTCTCGCTAACACAATACGTGTGAGCGAGACAGCATCTTGTTCCGCACGATTTTTTGTTGGACCGTATTACGTTATTATAAGGCTCAAGGGATTATGTTTAGATTTGCATTAATTACGGGCGGGCGGACTGGCGGAACCCTTAACAGAGTTTATTGCGTGCAAAATAAGGTTCATTATTGTCTGATAAGTGAGTACGAAATTGTGGGGATGAATTGGGGTATTGCGTGACACTTATTTTAAACGCAAGTGTTGAATAATACTGGTCGTTTGAAAAGATAGATATTCCCTTTTCGGCATTGATTGAGCGAAACTGTACGCTTTGAATGTATAACACCAAATCGTCAGTTTTGGGTTTTATTTATCAGTCCTTTGTGGGCAATACCTTGCTTTCCATCACGGAGCAGGGTTGTGAACTTGACAAACGGACGTATGCCCAGCGGTGGGCTGCTAATGATGATGACAGCCAATATATCTCGGACATAGATTTATGTGTTGGAAGGCGACAAACGCTATAAAAGACTGAAGCATAACAGTTTAGGGTCGTTTTGGTGTAGCGTATAATGTTACATACTTGCATTTCACGACGGCACACGATCCAATCGATTTTGAATCTTATATTCTCGTGTACACAGCCTAATTACGCGTCTTTGTAACGTGAAACATCAAAGCGAGTCTTATACGGAACAAGTTTTTTTTTATATCGCTGCCGTAAATTTCGTCTTGAGCCGTGACAATAAGGTCTAATTTGGGTCGTGCGGTTTTTTGCATACATTCATTCGTCTGGCTTGCTTATCTCGCACAAAGCCTAAGGTTGAGTCTTGTTGGTGTATGCAAATAATGTATGCAGTTGCAAGCGCACCTGGAGCTTTTGTCACTTTAGGTGCTTCTTTCTTTATTTTTTTCGCAACGATTATGATGCCAGCGATTGTGTTACGACGGTTTGGGTGAAAATTTTGTTTTCTTTTGCGCTGCCGCTATTAACTGTAGTCCTATTTTTGGTAGGTCGCCGTAAAGGTGAAATTGTTACGTTGGCTCAGGTAGAACTTTGCGTATTTGATTCGGCAATAGTGATACGCAATAGCAGACTCAAATCACGGAAATTTTGCGCGATCCAAACAATGTACTGGCGATGTCTCGGACGTATCTCGTGCACTCGACGAAGGTGACCACTTTATGGAATGATTATTAATTAAATATTTTTCTACAACAACATGAAAAGTTTGTTAGTACCGTAGGTGGTAAAAATCTTTAATATCTGCCTATCTCTATGGAAGATTGGCGTTACATTATGTATATAGATATGTAAGTACATGTAAAATCATTATTCATAAATACTATTTAGAATCGTTAAAATGTGTTAGAAAATTTTTATTTTCTTTGTACATTAAATGACGAGATCGTAGCCATTCGTAAAATTACCTACTCAAAATGGCGTCCAGCTTCCCTTAGACGCGAGCCAGGGGGATGATATAAATTCACCCCAATCAATCAACCGAGTCGCACCCACTACCGAATTACCCCTCTGTCCTCTACGTGTCTTATATTATAAATAACTACATAGTATAAAACAAAGTCGCTTTCCGCTGTCTGTCCCTATGTATGCTTAGATCTTTAAAGCTACGCAACAGATTTTGATGAAGGTTTATATGTATTCAAGAGGAAGGTTTATATGTATAATAACATATGTATGTATAATAATATATCTAGTGATACGTCGAGGTGAACTAAACACACATTTTACGAAATGCTACCTCCAAAGGGATTCGCGGGGGCGGGGACGGGACGAAGTCGCGGGCAAAAGCTAGTATATTATAAAATTAGTTTTGTACGTACCTATATAAATTTCCCGGCAATATTTATGTGATATCCTTTGAAACGACTGATGGTTGAATTGAGTTAGATGTAAAATAGTTGTGTTTTTACAAATTTATGAAACTATCTGATTACCACAAGTTCTGCCTAAATAGTTATTAAATGGACGAATTAGAAATCATTGATATTTTGCTATTATTATAATAGATAAAAGAATTTCGTATTATTATATGTAGTATCTTAGATGTTACTAGGAATTAGATGTGCACAGTTTTAATTACGCAATTGTATTTCGGTCGTATGTAACTGTGAACCCTATTACAGCTGTTTAAGGTTAATATCACCTCGACGAGAACAACGATAGGGGTTAACCGTTTTGAGGTTAGCTCGACTTTAAACTTGTAGCCAATGCGTTTAGAATTCAAATTGCTTCAGCTGGTACGTTTATGATCAAGTTTTTGATTTGGGGTGCATACAAAATTGTCACCCATTACATCGCTTGTGCGGCTCAGTCCATCAAAGGTTTTTGTGGAGAATTAATGGATTCGTTAGACTACTGAGAATTGTAATTGTAAATAAATTTTGTGTGTATAATAATAGCGGTGTGCGAACAACGCTCATGTTACCGATCCATAAAAGCCTCGACGTATGCCTGTGTGCTTGCATCGTATTACACTGCATTAGTGTATATGTGTCGGTCGCGCCTTCCCACCGAAACGGCTAGCCTGATTTGACCGGGAGTCACGCTAAGCAACGCATATCTGGATAAATAACGATATTAAAGACAAAAATACCTAAACACAGGCTCAACAAGAGACGAGAGTAACAAAGTTCCATTCTATAAGAGTTTGTTACCGTATGAGGGCGAATTTTGAAAAATAAAGAAATTTTTTATAACTAAGGCACCGGTTACGGCCGGAATAAAGTGTCCCATAAACAAATCGCCGATCCGGCGCTAGGGTTGTCAGCTGATTGATTTTTTTATTTCACATAACGTCATATTGACGTGTAATTAGTGTTAGTATGAAATCCTTTGATCAACTTAAATTTACAGTTTAACTGAACGCTATTCGATTAATAATGAAATTAACAAATGGAACATTCTTAGAATTGCTTCGGTCGACTTTGCAACGTGACATAATCCGCAATGCAGATTTAGGTTAGGAAACCTGTTTAGTGTCACCGTGCTTACGGGTGCTTACTGTTGAAAACGATATCGGAACATTTTACGTAGTCAACTCGCTCGCAATACACAAAGGACGCTCAGTTTAAATTATACAGAAGTCAGCAGATACAAAGTTGGCAACCCTATCGAAGCTATAGCTACAGAAAATATTCCGCAGGGCGTTACCATATTAATCTCCACAAGTACGTTACATCTCGGGCCAAGAAAGTATACCTGTCCCTCTCCCGCGTAAGATCAAACACGCCGCGCGAGAGGGACGTCCGAAGGGCCGGAATCAATACGACATGACAGCGGTTTTGTTTTGTAGGAGACAGGATGCATAAGGGCAGCGATCCATTTGCGAGTCGGTGAGTCAATAGTGTTATTTGTTGGCTAATCGACTCTGTGACTCGCGTTGCCAGCCCGGCCAGTTATTATTTTTAACGATCAATGCACATATGTCTGTTTTTTTGGAAGTGCATTGGCGGAAATGCCATTGGTTTCATTCGCTGACGAACTAATAGTTACACTCGCCAATGAAACACCAGCTTCAGTGTGTGGTGTATGTTCTCGTGTGTGCGTGCCGTAGTGTTGGCAGGCTCAAAACTTCGAAGTCGTAAATCGCGGGTCGGAAGAAAAAGTTGCTCAGAATCTACGAGGCTTAAGCTTCGTAGAAAACGCAGTCGGAAGGCTTTTAGCTTATACGATTATTGATAAACTGAATATTGTATGACTGTGCTATAAATAAAGGCTTGTCTTTTTCAAGAATTCACGTGTAATATTGCTCGTAACTATTTTACACCAGACACAAATAACAAAAAATATATTTAAGACAGTCTGTTTGCTATCATATTTCGTCTTTCACCGATTAGAATACGGATAGATTGCATTGTTCTTTATTTAGAACTATTAGCTCAGATCAAGTAGCTCACACGCCATACTATAATTGCGCCCGTAACGCAATCAGTAGCGCTTATTTGATTAAAATGTGTTTTCCTGTCAAATTCGATAATTTCCTGCGAAAAAAAGCAGCCTATGTCATTTTTCAACCCTTCAACTATCTCCATACCAAAAATCACATCGATCCGTTGTTCTATTTTGACGTGAAAGAAGGACAAATAAAACGGACTAACACACTTTCCCATTTATAATACTAGTATGGATATCCTAGCTCGAGACTGGCTAGCCAAAGAGAATCTAGGCGTTAAGACGTTTGGCTTTAGTGTTAATGAGGTGGCAGAATATATTCAAACTCCACCCGTGAAACGTACGAAGATATATCGCCTCTTAAATGCCACGGAGGACTGTTACAATGTTGCAAATCTTGAGATTGAAATGAATCTTCTAATGGGCTGAATGCAATCTCGAATGGACATCAATTTTATAAGTAGGAAATTGTATATGATTTTCTAATTACATCCGCTCGGTGCCTTAGCTACTGAGCCTAGCAATTTAAGTTAAAGTTAATCGTGCTAGTATTCCACTGTTATCCGTATCTATTGTTTGAATGTTGCATCCCATCGTCATGGTTTGTTACCAGATCTTTAACGGACGATCATCGCCTCTTATTTCTTCTACGTTGTTCTCCTGTTCTGTTCTGTTGTTCTTCTTAACTACTTCTGTGGTAGCGGGTAACTTAGGACAACGGTACAGTTTTGCATCCACCAATTGCTGCGTAACTACATACATGTCATTTGTGCATTGGAAACTCGGCGTACAAAAGTCAGCGTAAACCGAACGAATCGCTTACGACTTGATTCGCTCACGTCTTTAATATCTGAACGGTTGGGAGCGTTTTCTCTTCGACGTGCCATTATCATGGACGCTGGGAAGTGAAGAGTTAGCGGTACAGAGATCGACTTGTGGAATATTGGATTTGAGATCAGTATGATAGCATGTTGCCCATGCGGCCTAAATAATTACATCAAGACGGTCTTTGTTCAAGCAAAATCCCAAGATGCGCGGTTTTAGAAAATAAAACATCTAAAGATGATCACCATTTTAATAGGAATGAATAAAAATATGACATATTTGAATACGGAACTTACAAACAGCCAATATTCTTTCTAAACAGTCTTTACAGTACTTTGTCCTGAACTGTTAGAGATGAGTTGGTCCATATGACCTCCATATATTTTATTACAAAATTAGAAAAATGGCATGCAAGCCTGAAACTGAATTCGATTAGTTCAAGTTAAACCTATTTGTTTCTTTACCACCTTCTATCTTTTACACATTACAGCATAAGTAAAAATATATCAACTAAATTACTAGCGAACGACACTCCTAAAAACATGACATTTCTCTCAAAAGAAAAAGAATCAATAGAAACAATCAAGAAGTGGAAAGAAAAAGAAGAATCAATACCGAAAATGATTATTACGATGAAATTGGTGAAACACGCAATTATTTATATAAAATGGCGTATAACATCACAGCGTTTGGTGTAATTTGCCCGCGCCGGGGCTCGAGTTGCGAGGAGCGACCCCTCGTCTATAAAACCCTTATATCGCTGGTTCATAGTGCAATATTTATAGTAAATTGGAGAACAAAGGCACGGATCAAGGGAAACGCTTCTATTACAATTTGTTGTTCTAGTTTTGTTTTTAATAAAAAAAGTAGCGACGGCCGATGTGATGGCAAGTTGGTATTGTATAAAATCGAGAAGAAACCTTCTATTGAAAGCCCTCTTTCTTTGTATATAAAAAGCTCAGCATCCAGAAGAGAAAAGTCTCGATATAAGTTTATTGCACGAGAATAACTTCCAATAATGAAAAAAAAAAAACACTAAAAGCGTCTCTGAACTTTCTCAATAAACATCAACAAAACAATTAATAACAATAAGAGGAAGCACGAGCTAACAAAAGTGTTAAATTTCGCTTCTGAGCACCGTATCCCAACCCTATTGCAGACAGAGAGAGACGGTGCGTTACGTGCACGAGTGCGGGCGAGAGGGAGCACGGGGGGTGAATAAGGGTCGTTTGGTATTGTCGTAAGCGGTAATTTCACTGAATCATAGTAGGTAGGTTAAATGGGGTTTGTCAGGTTATGGAGCTGTTTGAGCGACGGCTGCGGAATATAAGCGATCGATTAATGTGTAGCTTGATTGATTTGTCTTAACAAATAGAGATTAAAGCTTACAATTATACGCTTTCAGCGCTGGTTTGTGAAAGGAATTAGCTGCTACCATTTTAATGTAATTTTTTCTTTCTTTTTTTTAAAGAAATTTATTTGCATGAAAGTGGTTATAACTGGCTGTTCCGTCTTACACTTAGCTAATTGAGTGCCTCACATTTGCCAAACTACGGTGTGAAAACTACAATTTAACGCAATCAACTGATATACATTGATATACTCATTACTAGCTTTTGCCCCCGACTTCGTCCCGCGCATATATTGTTATACGTAGGTTATTATACATATAAACCTTCCTCTCGAATCACTCTATCCATTGAAAAAAACCGCATCAAAATTCGTTGCGTAGTTTTAAAGATCTAAGCATACATATGGACAGAGAAAGCGACTTTGTTTTATACTATGTAGCGATGTTTACATTATTAAATTCATTTGTTGCTTACGTTCAATAATAGCGCAATTTATAAGTGCACTGTCAAAGCTGTCGTAGAAGCGAGAGTCATGCGATGATATCTTACGTTCTGCGGTACGACCGGTGTCTTATTGTAATGTGTGTTGGCCGTGTAACAATTGCTTCTTGGAACAGCGGAATCGTCGGTTGAAAGTGAACGAGGGAATTATTGTGTACCCTCAGAATTACAGTAGTTAATAAAAGGGTGTTGGGACTACATAGAGACTGAAGGGACATGAGTATTTAAAAATTTCGTCCAGCATCACGCTATTAGCATAGGAGGTTATATATTCACATGTTCAAGGTGAATATCGCAGCTCTAAAGAATAGCCGTGTATAATCGACCTTTAATAGGACAGATAACATAAACTGCATTGATACTCCGGGTAATATTAACGAATAGTCCTGTTGATAAAAGATTACTCGCTAACTGCTTCTGATTGACACAAATGACTGACGGAATTAAAACTGACGGTCCCATTCCTACTCGTATTAGACGTCGGCAACAGATGTCCATTGGTGGCAGTGGCCACTTGTGTCCACTACTGCCCGTTTGCTACTCACTTCACATGAAAAATAATAATTAACAGATACGCGAGTAGCTTTATTGTCATACTAGCATTTGCCTGCGACTTTGTTCGCGTGGAATAGTAGCTTTGGGCGGCATTTTATTTTCCTATCATACTTTTGATGCAAATAATACAGATACAAACTTGTTCGTGCGGACGAAGTCCCGGGCAGAAGCTATTAATTATTATAGCCTATATTGATCAGCGATCATGTAGCATTCAAGTGGTGAAAGAATTTTTGAAATCGCTCCAGTAGTTTTTGAGCCTGTTCGTTACATACATACACACATACAAATTTTTCCTCTTTATAATATTAGTGTAGACGTGTAGACTATTATTGCGCCTGTGCCGGCATCTGTAGCGCTTATTTGCTTAAAACGTGTTTCACTGTGAAAATTACATATTTTCCCGCGAAAAAGAGCAGCCTATGTCAGTCTCCAACCTTTCATCTATCTCCATACCAAAAATCACTTCGATATCATACTCCGTTTTGACGCCTAAGAAGGACAAACAAACACACAAATAGTCTTTCGCATTTATGGGCAAAGTATGGATTTACACATTATCCGTAGCGATATGAAAATCTCTACTGATCTATCTACTGCCTGCCCGCTTTATGTGTGCCCATTTCATACGGTTTTTATAGGTGTGTATTCGTGCTATCGTATATTTCGGATATTGGCGAAATGACAAGGGGTTATCTGTGCCGTGTGAAGCTTGGATTATTATTTGGACTTTTGGATTGGATACACACCGATATCGGATTGGATGGCTTAAACCGGTATTCGATAAGAATATCAGGTTGAAACAGCACGGTACATAAGTTTAGCAAGTTGAGAAACGCTTTTAAGCCTTGGATTTTTCGACTTAGGACTGTCGGATCGGATAATTTAAACCGCTTATCGATTAGAATATCAGGTAGAGAACGCACGTTAAATTGGCGAAAGGCAAAGAATGGGCGGCAACGCGTGCCAGGTATTCAAGAGGCATCAGTCAATTGTTGACGAACTTCAAATGCGTTTCGTTTGTTCCAGATAACGCCGTCGAGCGGCAGTGCATGTGTGTCAGTGGCAAAGTGCAGTGTGTGCGCGATGTGAGGTGTGCGTGATGTATTGAACACGCGCTATGTCCGAGGCGCGCTGGAGCCTGGCGTCTGAATGATAGCTACCGTTGAAGGTGAGTTTTATTGTTTTTTTTTTAATTCATTAGGAATAACAACAGCTAAACGCCAATCGCAGCTATTCGCAATACCAATGAAAAAAAACAGCCAGGCCAAGGTGCAATTAACCAACTAATACAAGTACCTATATAATTCGAAAATAAAATATTGTCTCTCTTTTATGAATATACAAGTTGTCCCGGCGAACTTCGTACAGCCTCATAATAAATAAATAGTTTAGTTCACCAATCTGAACCGATTTTAATCTTATGTGACGGGACATACGTCATATTATGTTTGACAGGTAATTAATATTTGACACTGCGATGGCAGCGCAGTCTGTCGGATCCAATGTTAAACGTTCTAAAATCAACAACTACCTAAAAAATAATTAAAAAAACATTTTACCGTAGACCAAATTGTGAATCCAAACCATTCTCAAGTCCCCTTGAACAGACACAAAAAATTTCATCAAAATCGGTCCCGTCGTTTAGGAGGAGTTCAGTGACATACACAGGTACACAAGAAATATATACATTA
>DWDX01003604.1:0-12890 GCA_018245675.1 Agara michaeli
ACTATAAATAAAAAAGTTATAAGTGAAGATGTTAAGAAATTCGAGAAACTTTCTAATTTTCGATATAACTTTTTTTTTTATCATTTTACGAAAAAATGATATCAGACCATTTTTGTAGATCGTTTTTTGAGGAACAACTTTTATACGCAACATTTTTTTATTAAGTTAATAGCTAAGGTTTTACAGCGCTCTGAAGTGAGTACTATTTTTCAGCACTCTTAACTATACATATATTATACGTGTGTACTAATAATGTGTCATCAGTTATTTTTTATTTTGTTACTATAATTTTTTTAATTATTAATTTTGCAATATTTTAATTATTAATTTTGCAATAGCAGGATACCAAGTTTATACTGAGTTTCTGTGAATTGTAAACAGAATATTGTGATAAGCAGGTTGTTTTGTAAATTCAAAATAATTGAAAAGAGTTAGCAGGGTAGAAAAAGTAAATACTAGAAATTATCGGTGTTTTCATACAATTGCGTTGTTATTTAACTTCTTATATCCGGCCGAGGTCGGAGTCCTCTGAAAACACGAAGATCAACCAACATTAAGTGTGAAATTATTTTATAAGTAGATTTGAAGTATGTAGCTAGGTATGTAATTTTAATAAAAGTGATATTAAGTAAAACATTTTTTTTGGAGTCCTTCACGATTTCTCGATTCACGAAAAATGTATGTAATCAGTTACGAATGAATATGGTAATATTCACAATCCTTCAAGAATGGAATATTAAAAAGTTATTTAAACGGTTTCCCGAATTTTAAATAATGTTTGGGAATTTTTGTCGCATATCTCATGATCGTGATATCTGTGATGTAAGATGTTTTTTTAATCGTTGACGTCTGTTTAGATTTTTTTGACGTAATAAATTGATATGAATGAAATATTTTAGCAATGTTTTATTTAGACTCTCAAAGAACCATTACCAGACGAGACAGCTCTTTTGTTTTACCCAATAGGTATCAAAAGGACAATAAATATGAGTTTGATACGTTGTCAACCACACGTGCACCGTCCACGGCGCAGCTTACCTGTGAATCAGGTACATCCTTCCTTCCGGCCAAGAGTAAAGGTTCAGTTCAGAAGGAACTTATCGCAATGTTATTTGAGTCCATGCTCGATGCTATAGTAGAGTCTTGGGAGGTGATTGGTTTACCGAAGAACAACGAAAATTATCCAAACATCGATGTAGGAAAGGGAACTAGTAACTATACTCTTGCAAGTAAAAAGAAAAAATCGACTGGTGAGAATTTATTACAGTTATCAAAAAGTGTGTAACTCACCTGTATTGTATTTTAAATTGTAATTTTTTTCAGTAAAACCAACGAAGTCTAAAAGGAGCCGATCTAAAATTGAAATGTTTAATGAGCAGGTATACAACTTGTCCTTATTACTAATATTTTTTTTTTTACTAATAGATATGGCTAAATGTTATTACGAACTTGTATAAAATCATATCCTTAATAACGTGAACCTAATATAAGATTTACAGTTATTGCCGCTGATACAGCTCTCATTATAATTAGGTACTTGGGATGTCTATCTAATAATATTTCTGCCTCCAGAATGAATCTAATCAACAAACTTGGTGGTCTGCACCGGACGAGAAAGCAATAATTTGTTTTCGGAATGGAAACAGGTACGAAGGTAATATATCGATGAAGTGCATGCACGGTGAAGGTCGATTTCAGTGGGCCGATGGCACCGTGTACCTGGTGAGCATTTATTAAATTGATAATACAGGTTATGTACCTATATCTTTTAAGTTTCTGTATACAAGTCTACAGTTACTCAACATGATTTTTCAAAAGTATCATATAATATAATATTCGTGTGTTTTATGTAAGTATTTACCTACAATTTCATATGCGATATAGCCAATGGTGTCTTATATAAGCATTAATTTATAATAACGCCACTTGCAGGGTCAGTTTAAAAATAATGAAATAAACGGAAAAGGTGCTATCCAATGGAAAGATGATACCTGGTATGAGGGTGACTTTATCGGAAACATCCGTCATGGTAGAGGTCTGTACGTTAACTCCAGAAAACAGACATCCTATACTGGAGAGTGGGACTGCGGTACGAAACACGGAACAGGAGCTATTTATTACTCAAAAACTTTCAAAAATTCATATGATGGAGAATGGCTTTATGTTAGTAGATAATTAAGCGTTTAACTTAGCCACTCTATGTTTTTTCATTGATTACTTATTTACAATATAATTCAATTTTAATAGAATGTGCGGCATGGCTTTGGATCTCGAGAATATTGTTCTCTTAGTGGATATAAAGGACAATGGGATAAATTCATACGAGAGGGAACAGGTTTAATGATTTGGCCCAATCATGATGTATGTACACCATTCATAAAAAGATTACGTCGGACAAATATTTAACGACATGAATTTAAAATATCTACTTTGAAATTTCGAATTGTAAATCACTGACTACAAACCTTTTTACGGTTTACTGCTGAGCACAGGTTTCGCCAATAAATGCAAGGTGTGGTGTAGCGTGGTGGCCCGCCAATCTGTTGTATATTTTTAGAGTGCATTAAGGTCTCCCAAAAGGTTTAACAACTGGCACCGACTACTTCACTTGCTTTGCGCATCACTTCAACGCTCGTGAAAATTTGCCAGAAAAAACACATATCCAACGGCCACTACCAGGCTGGTTATTGCATTACTTCACAGGCCGCTTGTAATCTGAAATCGCAATCACGAGTACTACAAGCGCTTCATTTTAACTAAATTTACGTTACGAAAGATACATATAATGAGCCACGGTACAGGAAAAATGATATACATATTTTTCAAAATCCGCTATTTTGCTTAGTTTTACAGGGGAGAGTGGAAAAACGGAGTTATGTCTGGTTATGGAACTTACATATGGGATACGCATTATAATAACACGATGTCATTGCCTTCTATTATCGCGTATCGTGGATACTGGTTTAAAGGAGAACGTAACGGATATGGAAACATAAATTTAGGATTTGGATTAGGCGCTTTTTACAGAGGAGAATTCAAAAATAATAAAAAACACGGTACTGGGAAGTTGGTAACAAACAATGGGTTGATTCTTTTTGATAAAAATTTATTCGTTGATGATAATCTTGGGCCCATGACAGATGTTTCTGATAATTATACACGCGAATGTAAACAAGTGTACACGCCAGAACCATACCAATTTGATATTTGCGATAGCACTGTGGGTCTAGTATATCACATACATGCCGCATTAAATAATATTGATAGAGAGGCTGAACTTCGAAACAGTATTGTAACTGACTATATAACAAACAATAAACAAATGGATACTTTTAATTCCGTACCACTGTTAGAACTCCGAAAAGAAGCAACTCCATTATTGGATTCAGACCTAATAAACTTTGAAGAAATTTCTCTACGAAAATCCTTAAGGTGTTACGAAACAGATCTAAAAAATATATACTATCAGTATGCAACAATTTGTAACACTGAAGAAATCAACTTTACACCGATTTTAATACGCTTGTACTTATGGCAGCTATATTACGATTGCAATGTTCACGAAAAAGGCTTAACACTTGTGGATATTGACAGAATATTTCATCAAAATCCCGAATGGCTTGCGAAATCTCCACATGACCCATTTGAAAAGATATATTTTTGGCAATTCATTCATAGCTTAGTTTCGGTAGCTAGCAAACTTTATGCTAAGAGGCAATTGCCTAGTAGGAAACCAGATACAATAGTAGCAAGTGCGTTAAGAATTTTCATGGAAAGAGATGTTTTACCTGGGATCGGTCGTCACAAAGGTGAGTAGATTGTTTTAAGAATAAAAAGGAAGCACAAACATGTATAAATGACAATATGAAGTTATTCGATTCATTTTAAAACTACGATACTCATATATACCTTATGTTTATAGGGAGACTTACGGATGGTTACGGTGCATTGGTGCCGTTACAAGGACTTTATAAGTTATATCGCAGTTTAGGAGAACCTTGCACAATACGTTCCTTTTTGTGCGCTGTGCGCCGGTCACCTCATCGTACAGACTTTAACAAATCTTCAAACATTGATAACTTATATGATCTTCCAGAAGGTCGTAATGTGTACGTCTTCGGCGATGAGTTGATTTATATTACTGGTAGATATCTTCTTACTTTTAGTTTAATTTTCCTTTTGCAGTGTGAAATATTTAAAATTAAATAAAACCTTCTTTTCAGATTCGGACTTGCCTCTTAATGAATTTAAAAATAAAAAGCAGTCCGATTTGAAATTATTTAATCTAGGGAATTTATCTTGTAAATTTATGATTAAAGGTTTTTCTGTAATATTCCCGCAAATACTATCTTACAAGAAGATAATGGATTTAAATGTAGAAATCACATTTTTCGAATTTTTCGAAGCATTTATTATTTGTGCTGAAGAAAGTATGAGGATAAAAGATGGATAGTTAAATTTTTAATAAACATAAAATTCGATTGATATCTTAATCTGTTATTTTATTTTAAAAGACATGATAAAGTTATTTATCTGTGGAAACATTTCCTGCTTATATAGATATATCTACCTATGTGCTATGCTTCCAAATTGTTATTCCTAGAGAAAAGCTAATTAAGAGCATAATAATAATATATAGGTAATCTTAAAAGTGAACGCTATTAACGCTTAACACCAAAGGCTCATCATCACCTCGGGTTGACTGGTAGAGAATGTCGTCAGGCATTAAGTCCACCCATTGTACATTCTAGTGTTAGCAGTGATAGCCTAGTGGTTTGAAATTCAGCCTTCCACTCCGGGGGGTCTGGGTTCGATCCTGGCACACACCTCTGATTTATTACGTGCGTTTTATACTAATTTATCCTTCCGGAAGACAAATTTACTCCAATATGATATCAATGTCATTCTCGTCAGTCATTACGTAGGTTACACCAATAATACATACCATCACGCCAATAATAACGGGTATAAGGATTCTCTTTTGACCGTGCTCGCAATGAAGGAAAAATTATCTTGTCAATGCATTTCATTTGACATTTAAAAAAAGTACTGAATTTTTCTGCGAATTGATATTATACTATTATAGGGTATATCAATTTAGAAATTTTATTAAATTTTTACATCTTTAAATCCAATTAAAGCGTCTACTAAAAATGAGAACGAAGGGTCCTATGGCTAAAAAGCCTCAACAAATATTATTTTCGAAAAACACTTATGGGCCCCGGGTAAAAGTTGAAAATTGGGATTATCGTATTCATGCAGAGAAGAAAGATAACTATGTGTATCGAGACAGCTTAAGCAATCACGTTAGCACGTACTTGCGGTGGGGCGTAGAGGACACGATGCCGGCGAAGACAGAAACTCGTCATATGTTGGAACAAATCTCAGAAAAAACCGAGCCTATTTACGCTTTTAAGCCTCTAGTTAATTTTACTTCGTATCCATGCACTGAGTAAGTGAAAAGCCTTCCTTTATCGTTATTTGTTGCGAAATGGAAATTAGCTATGCGATACCTCTTAACGTGTAAACATTCAATATCAAGGCGCATAGAGATATCGTCAAGGTTCACCAGACTATTTTAGCATTTATCCAACCTCATCGACTTTTACATACTCTACATTGTTTAGGTACTTCTTAATAAAAACACTTCAGGACCCATAGTTAAAATGAAAATAGAGAACTATTAAACTCCTTTATAAGTATATAACCTGGTTTCTATCCGTGAGTGTTATTCTTACGATTTCTTGACCATTTGAAAACTGGCTATTAGGAATTTTTCGCTAATAGTAAGTTATTACATTAACGTCACTTTTCTTACAGTACTCCGGGAAGAAATAAACTTATGAAAAATGCTGATTTGGCACAACTACCGCATGATTTTGGAGTCATGGACTACATATCCACGCAACAAGATGATTACAGAAATCCCTATCCATCTGTAACTCGACCTGTAAGCAATCAGAAGAAATTATTTTGTGACTTATATCCAGCAATAAGTTTGTTAATAACGTTAAAATATTATATATTATTTCAGCTAACGATGGCATCGCCTCCATGGCTACTAAACAGAGTTATTCGGTCGGATCTCACGCACAATCATGGCACAGCACCTCCTCGGGGAGACTACCAGTGCTTGGACACGCATACGCCGATTAATCACATCCGAGACATGAGACTTTTCAGATTCCAGTCGTTCAACCCTGCCACGTGTATTCAGGATTTTCCTACATTGAGTAAACCTTTGATCGAGAAATAAAAACAATATATGTTTAAATACATATATTTATTAAATATGAGTTAATAGTTCCAATTAATGACAACTGACAACACAGTATTAAAAGAAAAAAAATAACATTGAAAAAAAATTTAAAAAGATCGTTTATTAATAAATACAAATAGCTTCAAATATAACACAAAAATTATTTGAAGTTTCAGTTGTTAAAAAATGTTAAAAATATTACCATATCATTAACTAGGCATACAATGATCGGAAAACAATGAATAAAATTAAAATAATAAAAACTAGTCATTCCAGAAACTAACAAGTAAATTAAAATTAATCAAAATGTAATAAGATAAATCGTTGTCCATGTTATAATATAATTTCTGGCAAAGACGATATAGAGAACACAATAAATTCAAAACATATTTACAAAAATAAAGCAAATTATGATAAAAATAATGCAAGAATAACAAACTATTGTCTGCTTAATTTTTTTTAGACCAATCTCAATCAGAGCTAATTAGGCCCTTAATGAAGACTCCCGTTTGGGTTTTGCATCACCCAAATACATAGATATCCATAGAGAACAATTATGTAAACAAGCGGCCAGAAAAACATACAATTCGTCCCTGTTGTCCTGGTGAAATTTTCCATGCTGCCAGCGATTAAGTTGAGCCGAGGAACCTTTTTCTACAGAGCTCACACATTTTTGAATACTATTAAATCATAACAAACAAGGGTTGTAAATATAATATAATTCTGGCATTATGTACCTGGTAGCAAAAAGATCGAATATTCACCATCAAATTCGTATATAGTGCAAATAGAATATAATAAACAGGTATTATATGGTCTAGCTTGTCGACAACTTTGTCGAAATTAGAAAAATTGCGAATGAATTTATCAGAACTACAGTTGTTGAAAAAGGTGTGACAATATGTAACTTAATTTTGTGCTTTATTTTATGTAGGTACTTGCTAAAAAATATTAATAAAAACGACAGAATGTAGGTTCATTACTTACGAATAGACAGACACTGAAAAAGTAACTTGAATATAAAAATATTAAATGTCTTTTTTTAAAACCATAATTTTTTAATATTCCATAGGAAATGAATGTCTAATATTTTGTTTATTATTAAATGACACTTGTCTGGGCAGTTATTCATATGTAGTTTGTGTTCAAAGGCAGCTAGATCTCTGTAGGGATATCTACTTAGCTTGTATCCCCCTCCTGCATACCACTATCATAAACCCTTTAGAAATATAACTTGTCAGTTGCAGATGTTATTGCTTTGCATGTGTACATAAATTAAACAATAAAAATTTGAGTTTGTCTCACCACTACTTGTTGAACAGCTGAACTGGACACAGATATTTTCATAACAAAATAAATCTATTTGAAAGTGATCAATCGTGGCATTATCAATATTAGTTTACACAATTTTACACAAGATTTAGATTTAAATTATATATGTATTTATATATTTAGGTTGAATATAGCATTCCATATAAACTCTATAATTATTTTCTCAATCCAGTATTGACTTGACATCAATAAGTCATTATTGTTATATTCGCTAGCAACATTAACATTACCTTAGGATCATAAGGCAGAGAAGTCTATAATATAGTTTATCTTTTATAGTTTTCATTTCTCTAAATAAAATGGAAATATGCAGTGAGTCCCAGTTCATACTATAATAGAATTTAGTTATTATAGTCATATTAATACATGTAGGTAGGTGTTGCAGATAATTTTGTGAGATATAAAAGTCGTGTTCATTGCTTGATTTAAATGCAATAATGAAAACAAAGATGAAACTCTTTTAAATGTTGAATTGAAATTAAAGCAGCACCTTTTAGGACGAATGTAAACTATTTGTAAAATAAATAGGAAACAATAAAAATGGTTTATTTAAACAATCATAAACACGAATTTTATATCTCAAATGATTTAACTCTAGCAAAGGTGAGTGAATAACTGTTGTTTCAGCTGGCTTGATATGGTCAAGCAAACACCTTACAAGGCGCTAATAGTTTAATAGCTTTTTACAAACATAACAAAAGAATTTGTTAGTTCATATGCCATAACATGAATTTTACATAGATGTCTTCAACATCTTCAGAATTAAAGTTCAACAAGAACTTTAAAGTTTAAATATCGCAATAATTTATAAACTTATTATAAGTCAGCATGAAATAGATGATACTGAAGTAGTTATATTATTATTCAATTGCTAGGTTTGTTCATGATATTTAATTTCGAGAAAATAAAGCTACCGGTTTCTGAAATTTAATCAAAGTGAATACTTTTCTGCGGATTGTCTGTGGAGCCATATAAATATTTGAAATGATAACAACTGGAGCTACATCTATATTATTTGATAACTCAAGTTTATAATTCAAAGTGGATAGCAATTAAATAGGAGTGGAGTACCCTGTATACTATAATTCTTTTTCCTAAGGAGACATCTTATAAAGTACATTTTTTAAATTTATTATGTACACAAAAGAACTAGAAAGAGGTCTGTTAGTTAAAGAGCAATTAAACCAAAATATTTATACTAACAGATATTTAAAAACATTATGGAATAGTTTAATGTAAGTAAGCAAACTTTTGTATAACCAAGACGGGTAAATTAGTTACTTTACTCTTGGTACATAATATCAATATTCACATGAAAACATAAAAATTATGAGTAAGTAGGATATATAAAAAATATCCTCAATCATAAGTTTTTCCATGTACACAAAAAGCAGATATTTTTGATATAGAGAAATTAAAAAGAGGAGTTCCAACACTGATCAATTTTATATCTTAAATAATTAGCTTATTTTAAATAATACTTAGCTTATCTTAATAACAGTCAACTTAAAAACGTAAAGATCATAATTTTGGAGCTTCATAAAACGAAAACAATGTTTATATTAAAACAATATTTTAAGAATGACCACAAATTATTTCTACATATTGAAAATTAACCGGTTGTTGGTTTAATTAAACTAATCATCTGCCCTTGAAGAGTGGTAGTTTTAGTACATAATTATGTATAGGTATCTTAAAACCTTGTATAATAGATTATGATAAAATAAGATTCATATACCAAACAGAACAAATTTAACCAATATGGTTGATCAGCCAAGTTACAATGTTATATTATCTATTTCTAAAGTCATTAAGCTTTTCTCACATGAAACCACCATAATAAAATTAAACTTGGCTACCACACTTTTGTTGATAACCGATTAATTGATTTGATTATTTAACTGTCTGCTATTAATGAGTTGCTGGTTTAGTAAGTACTGGTAGTAATAATGACATTTGTTTCAGTGGAGAGTCACACCTTGAGACAATAATCAGATAATAATCAATTTAAAGTTATAAGTTAGCTTCCAACATATTAAACCGGATCAGTATGGAAAAAACAATCTTAATTTCTTCGTACTTTACCCTTATAAAATGGAGTGTACAAAATTTTCTCATATGCTCATTTTATTGTATAAATAAATATACCATTGTACAAATAAATTACTTAGTGATTTCAGTTGTAAGTTTGCTTATCTCTTCATGTGAGAAATCCTGACATATATGAAAATGTTAATTCTTTAATCTCTAACTTGTTGTACTGCCATTAATTGTACATTTAATGTATTAAATTTGTTTATGTAATTTGCATTTCTAAATTATTGAGGAGGTTTATACATGGAGATTTTGAGTGCAATATTTGTCATATCTATGTATCTATAAAACTTTGTTTCACTGTCACATTACAAAAAGTAGCAAATCAATTTATAAAAATAAGCAAGTAAAATTGTTTGTGTGCCTATGTCATCTTTCATTATTGAAAACGCCTCCTTTTGAATCCTTTGCCTTTCTTTGATTTAAGCTTATGTTTATGTACCTTGGATCTGCTTCCAGTCACCTCGTCGGCCAACATACTAACCGTAGTCAACTTTCTCCTACGGTTTTTCTCTGCTTTTGTAACTGGTAATCGGGTGAGATAATTTTCTTCATACTCAGTCTTTTCCTGTTCATACTTGGATATTGATTGCTTTACATGGTTTCCAGTTGTAACTTCTAATGGTGCATCAGAATATTCTTCCCGTAGCTCTCTCATTATACTTGAATTAAGGAATTGCCTCTTTGATTTTTCCTTACTTTTCTTTTCAGCATCACTCCGAGAAACACTTTCATCAAAGTGAACAGCGGCTAGTTTGGGTGGCACATATATAGTTGACTTACTGGATTTATCCTTCTTTTCTACTTCACCATCTGATGTTTCACTAGACTCTTCATCACTTTCATGGATCTTACTGACTAGGTTGTTGGGGTTGGGGTGATAGGACTGTGGATCATCATCAGTAGTAGCCCCAACCACTGCAGTCTTTACAAGCTTGTCTATTTGATACTTCAACTTAGAGTCTAAGGGACGTATTTTTTCGAGTACAGTACGTATTTCAATGAGTCTATCAATAGATGGGTCTGACTCAATTTTTTCACCAGAACACTTTCTAAGAACAATATAAGTCAAGTTTATCAAATAGCTGAGGAGCATTTGATATTTCATTTCGAGGAAACTGAGCCCTTTGTCTGTAGTTATTTCACCACTCTTAACGCGAATTAACATATTATCGACAAGCTGTGATACCTGTTGTACATTACTATTCATTTCTGTAAGCAAATTTAAAGCTTGGGGTAAATCCGGTTGCTCCATTTCATCTGTAGCCTGTAATAAGTAATAAAAGTATATTTATAGATATATTGTAAATCATATATGTAGCGTATAGGACGAACTTATGCAAAATTACATTTTTGTGCAATAACTTAATTATATCGCTGTCTTAATATCAAAAGTAACCGAAACCTTAATAGAGCAGTACTGTGATATAAACAAATTATACATATTTACCTGAACCATGTTGCCAATGCCTATAATAACCAAATAACTGCAACTATAACCTTAATCCTTAAACTTAGAGGTTAACGCACAATTTTCTGTTCTGTGCTATGGACTAATAAATTGCATATACAGTTTATTGTAATAAAAGAACAAAACTGGATACTATTGCGCAAAAAGAGAGCATCAGAGCAACGCGCTCCGGTGTTATTTTATTTATTTTATTTTCATTCGTTCCATTGTACTTTCTATACACTATGGATTTTTCGTGTACATCGATTAATTACTCGATTCAAATTATTCAATATAACCGAGTCACAAAGCAAAATATATTTGCGAAATGAGGAATCGATTAGAAGATTAAAAGTTTTAAAAATTACATAGGTACCTAAAGATTACAGAAGAAAATACAAAATAAATATTCGCTTTGAGTAACGTACTGCATAAATTATTATAACAGTTGGTCCAGATATAAAACTTAATAATAATAATAATAATATACTTTATTGTACACCACAGTAAAAATAGGACATTCATTATACAAAGGAAACAAAATAAATGAGCATACAAAAGGCGGTCTTATCGCTTAAAGCGATCTCTGCCAGACAACCTTTAGGGAATGGACAGAAGTAGAAGATAGAGAGGGAGGGGTAGGGGTGTACATTAATTGGAGTCAATAATACTTATAAAATAACATATATAATTATTTATCAATACAATAAATGTATTTGTTTCTTTGTGAAGAACCGACCAACGACTTCTGATGTGGAAACAGCTAGGTTTATGAATAATTATTATTAACAGTCATATCTATATGAATTAGTAAAGGGTAATGTTAGAATCAAAGTAACAAGTAACTATCGGTACAATGTACTAGTATAGCTTGTCTCGTTTTACGATATACAAAACCGCTTGACAACATTTCAACAAAAACTGTAAAGTTCTGGAAACAGTTGAACTTTTCCAATATTTGTACGAAATAGTTTCCTCGCGCTCAACTTTATAGAACATAGTTTCATTTTTTTTTTATAGCAAATAGTTTCCGTACAAAAGCTCACATCGCCCGGCATCAGAGAAGAATCACTCAATTTACAAAAGTTTGAATTTAATTTCACAGGAAGTGTTTTGCGTCGGAAATTTCGCTTCCATTTTGTTTCGGACGCGACGCCATTTTGTGTGTCACATCACGAGTCGCGACTACTGATAGCGAACAAATTAGACTTTTGTATAAATAAAATTTATTTGACACACTACTAATTTGTGATAATTACGGTGAGAATTAAATTTACTATTCACTCATGCATATCTATTTGTATGTAATTCTATGTAATTTGTCACGATTACATGTAATTTATTTTTATAAAACAAAATAAATTTATATAACCCAAAACAAGCTGTTTCCTTCCTTTTTCTTTTATAAGCCTTTTTAGACCCTTGACCGTATTTGTGGTCGAACGGTTAGATACCATGACCGCAAAACGGGAGGTCGTGAGTTCGATTCCCAGCCAGAACAAACAACTGTGTGATCAGCACATTTGTTTGTTCTGTGTCTGGGTGTAAGATACATATCTATATGAGTATTCTAATGTATGTATATATGCGTGTTTATCAGCTGTCCGGTTACCAGAATACGGACATTAAATTGCCTAATTTGGAGTCAGATAGCGATTGTGTGGAGTTGTCGCCAGTTAAAATTATTATTATAATTATTGACTGCCTCGTTGGTCGGGCGGTTGCTAGCGCGACTGCCGTTCGGGAGATCCTGGG
>DWDX01003605.1:0-12890 GCA_018245675.1 Agara michaeli
TCAATAAATAAATTATTTTGTTACACTTTTTTATTTTCATATTATTATCATTACTATTTTGAACACACGGGCGAAGCCGGGGTTACAGCTAGTTTTACAATATACATAAATTATACCTGTGAAGCAAACGTCTACCAAAAAGCGAAAGGACCTGCGTTACGGCCGGAGGTCCATAGACGCCTAATTTTTAAGTCGCCATGTCGCAATATGTGTATGCCTTTTCTTCATTAATCGTCTCTGTTTACGCCTTTTTTAAAAACGTCATGACATAGCACACAAGACATTTCGGAGGGGAGCTCATTGTACGGTTTGCACGTTCGCGGCAAAAATGAACATGAGAATCGAACCGTTGACGACTAAAGTTCATTTTTTCATATTTGTAGAGCTTCTGTTGCGGAGCGCCATGGCGGTGTTGTAGTCCTTTATCCTGATTTGGCATGATGGTTTAATATTAATTAGTACAATCAGTCAATCACTCATTTTATTGTCCGGTGTTATAATCACGTTACAATTTCTACTACATATATCACTACCAATAAAGCGTGCCTAAAGTCATAGTCAATAAAAGTTAGTTACAATCAGTAACGTGACGTTTCTATTCTACTGACTATTCTAAACGACCATACTTCTCGCATCGCTTATCTCCAAGTAACTTTTCGTTTTCACTATGTTATATAGAATATCAATTAAATTGTACACTTCAGTATAGCTCGTGTATAGAGCGATCGGTGTGAGGCGGATCACGTTGGGCATCCGAAAGTCCGGACAGACGCCTTGCTGTTTCAACGTCATTGAGATCTTGTAAGCCTCGTCGTGCTCCAGACACACGTGGCCGCCACGCTTGCTGTCATCCCTCGAATTGCCAACGGTAAATCCAAATTCGCCCAGCTTCGTATCAACTAAATACATCAAGTATCTTGTGATATTTAAAGATTTCTTACGGATCTCATCCATGCCGGCTTCTTGAAACATTTTCAAGGTCCCCTCCAAAGGCGCCTGCGATAATAAGCAGGGGGTGCCTAATTTCCAACCGCCGGCATCTCTCTGGTGGTCGAACTCCTGATTGAACACGAATTGCGTCTCCCTCTTGTTACCGTACCAGCCGGCGAGCCCGGGCAGACGGTGAAAGTGCTTCCTGTTCATATAAATGAATGCAGACGATCCGGGACCTCCGTTCAAATATTTATAAGTGCACCACACGGCGAAATCAATGTCTAATACCTTCAAATTCACTTCCATAACACCGACTGCGTGACAAAGATCCCAGCCAATTATTATGCCTCTCTCCTTCGCCGCTCTGCTGATTTTCTCCATGTCTAAAATTTGAGCGCTTCTGAAATAAACAGTCGGCAAGAAAACTAGCGCCACTTCGGGTGTCATCGCTTCGATGATTTCATCTTCATCCATGAATCCTGCCTTAGCTTTCACAACTTTCACGGCTTCTTGTGGCGTGTAACCTTTCAATCTCACTTGACTGTCGACGACGTAGCGGTCCGTTGGAAAATTGATGTCATCTACTAGTATTTTGTACCGGTCTTTGGTCGGCCAATATAAAGTGCTGATCGCTTGGTGTATTGTTGTCGATGTCGTTTCAACGACAGCCAGTTCATCGTCCTCGACTCCAACCAACGGCGCCATGAGCTTGGCTAAGTGATTGGAAATTAAGTAATATTTATTTGACTCAATACTCCATATCTTCACACCTCCCTTTTTCCACTTCTCCAACACCTCCAGTACGCATTTCTCCGCGTCTTTCGAGGCCAGGCCCAAAGAATTGCCACACATGTAAATACAATTCTCATCGACATAGAATCTATTTCGGAAATGACCTAATGGATCTTTGTCGTCCAAGAACTTCGCAAATTCCAGACCGTCTTTATAGTCTTCGCCCATTTTCAAAATCTTTCCGATGTCTTCACGTTATTCTCTATTCGAAAGTTGTGTCGCAATAGTTCACAAAGCGTCTTTAAGTACTGCCATAGGTTGTTTTCGTAATTACCTATCTATGCGGTAATATCTCTAATAATGTATAAAGATATCTGACGATTATCTTGGTGCTATTATTATATTCAATATGTCCATGAGTTTCAAATCAATTTTACAGGATACTTATATATTTTTACCAAATCAGTGCGGGTTGGTACCTAATCACTGATACTCAAAATGTCTTACTCGTAATGTACTAATAGTTTCGATTGGCTTGCAGGTCGCATGAGAGACCACCAAATTTTCACGGGCGTTTTAGGTTGGGAAGGTACTTACGTAAACGAACTCGGTTTTAATAGTTATTACCACAACCCGCTGAAGGTCTTAAGGGCGACTTAAAAACTGACGAACGGGATTGCCACTGACCCGTATCTCCACCAGTCCGCACTGAAGCCGGTGGATGATGGATGCTCCAAGTTTGTTGCGACTGCGGGTAGTTTTGCCCTCGCGGTGGGATGTAAAAGGATTTCAGACTGAAAGGCATAGTCGTGTTTTTTAACAATATGTTCTTTAATGATACTTTGTTCATTCTGGTCAATAGTACATATCGCTGTCAACCAACCGCATGGATACCACAGATTTGTATCATTACGTGCAAAAATAACAATTAGGCTTCGATAACGTGTTGCTAATGGCGATAAACTGGCCATATAATTGATAGGTCGATTTTATCGCCGCCCGTGTTTTTCCATGACCGGAATAAATATGAATTTTTGCAAGTAAATGACAATCATCCGTGTACTTGGCCCGCTAACACGATCAAACCTAGTAACCTAACTTAGTTCACTGTTGGACAGGGCCTTTCTCTCATAATAAGTTTTAGGGCCATAATCATACATAACATAATAATATTAACCTCTAAGTCAAACCCAAGACTTTTCGAAGATAAGATTTTCTATTGATGTTCACCGTAATAGTGACAGCTGGCGGCTGCTGCTCAAGGTCGTGCCAAATACAGATCTTCTTTAAGATCTATGTCCCTAATAAACCATCATAGGATGTCATCATCATCAGATACAATAGTAAAAACGCAAGTGAGCGCGTAATATTCAATCATACAAGCTATAGATTCAACACCCTGTAACCCTGACTGTGAAGATAATAACTTGAAGGTCGTACGCAATAAACTAAGTACACGATAAAATACAATTGCCTTCATAAAATTATCACCGTAGTTGCTTTTTGCCGCTGTAGGTACATACGCAAATATCTTCGTAATATAAAGGTGTTTGTGAATAATATTTACAACGGATTATTGTTCATAAACCCTGAATTCCAGGGTTAACCCAGCACATAGTTATGCTAGTAAACAGCGCAATACGTCAGTTTATACTGTTTTTCACACATAGGGGATTTATTTTAGTTATCTTGAATTATTGTAGGGATCTCCACAGTTCAAAGAAAGAGTGAATTGGAGAAGAGACAAATTACTGACGGGCACGTGTGACTTTTCAAAATTAGATGCGTTTTATTGTTCAATGAAATATTAAATATCATTCGTTACAGGGGTGAAGGAAAACATCGTGAGGAAATCTCTACACCTCAGAGATCTGGGCAAGGTTTTCTGAGGTTTGCCGATCCGCACTTCGCTAGCGTTGTGACCATAGGCCTTGACATGGTCATTACGAGAGAACACTCGTGACTAACAGTGGAACAATAAAAGGGTAGATGAGAAAGTATAATCGTATAAACTCTTCGCTCTTGTCATAGACAAGGCTTTGAAGTCAAGCTTGTCATTCTGACCTCGAAATGAAAAGGTATATGAATAAGTACCGGTAACAAAACTGTCACAAGGAAATATGAGAAATATTAATGCAATTTATAAAGTTTATAGTAGGAATTTTTCTTATGGTGTTTCGAAATGGTCGATGGCAAAGCCCAGTTACGGACCCATGGAGGTGCAACGTACCGAGCTGATGAACGGCATCAAAGTAGCCGCTGCGAAACACTTCGGCTCGCAGATATCCGCGTGCACTATCATGTATCAGGTATAAGTAATTTAATCTTTTACATGAGCTACGCCGTTCACACTTCACTCCCTCATTTTACTTTAGTCAAAGTGAATAAGACAATACTTGCTTGTAAATTGGTACTCTCTTAAGCGGGGTATAGAATAAAGTTTCCTATCTACATATGTACATATACTCTGATATACTCTTATTAGGCGGGATCTCGGTTTGAGCTCGGTGACTTCATCGGTGCATCTCACTTCATTAGAGCAACCTCATCAGCTGCTGGACAAGGCTACACGGCATTCTCCAAGCTGAGAACTCTGCAGCAGTACGGCGCGTACTTGACCTGCTCATCCGACCGCCAGACCATCGCGTTCACTCTACGCTGTCCACTCCCTATCTTTTCCGACTTGAAGTATTATTTATTGGACACAGCAGCTAGGTAAAGTGCAAAGGTCAATGTAGTAAGAATTCTCCAAGAAACCAGGATGTGCTAATAAAATGGGGCACTCGGAACACACCTTCTCAAAGTGCTATCTTGTATTGAAATTCCGCAGTCATGAAGTCAACTTGAATTTTCGATCCCAAAACTCCAAGCAGCGCAAGAGTGCTGATGCCAAATCATTGGAATATGTTTGTCAGCCAAGATATCCTTTTCCGGCGCATACTACCTTTTGCCTATCGGACCACACATAAAGCTCTAATTTGAAACTATTCATGGCATATAAATATTGTGAGTAAGTTCCAGCAATGGAGATGCCAATGATCTGTTTTGCTTGTTTTGCAGATGTTGCTACAATGAATGGGACATAGATGATCGTAGGTCATTAGTACGGGAAGATCTATACAGGGTCCATCCGCAACAACGTGTCATGGATCTAATTCAAAGGGCACTCTGGAGAGGGCCACTTGGAAATTCGATCTTCTGCGAAGAAGAAAGGATTAATGAAATGTCAGAGAGTAGGCTGAGAGGTTTCGCGAAACACAATTTGAGACCAAACGGCTGCACCATTGCGAGTGTGGGCATACCGTTTGATGAAACAATGAAGCTGGCGGAGAAAGTTGATCCGTGTCGGGTAAATATTTAATCGATTCTTTTTCAATTCTAGTGAACTTTGACACAGACTTGATAATTCAGTTTTTCCCTGTCGTTTCCCTCTAACTCTTAATCTACCTTTTGAGGTTCATAATCGGATCAAGAGTATTCATTATTGGCCACATTGACTGGCAAATAAACGCAGAAACCAACTACTCTCGTACACTTGGCATTGCTTCTACTTCTCCTTCTCTCTTCCCTTTTTTGTATTCATGCACAGAAAGCATAAAATGAGAAATAGTGACAGAAAAATAAATAAAAGATAGATTTGTTGATAGTGTTATGACGTACAAGACGTATGTTATGTAAAGTAATGTTGTAGGAGAAACTGAAACCTCGAGAAAATGTTCAATCGTGTCCTCGTAACGGCTTCGAATATTTCGACATGGGTCGCGATAGCATCACGTGGATAGCGGTCGCCGTGCCTGGTTGTGGGACGTGTGACTTAAAGTAAGTTGACCAAAAGTTTAAATAAACCCAAGGCCTGTAGTAACTAATTACGTTGTCATCTCTCTCTTCGGGCCTTGATTACTTCCTCCTTACCCGGGCAGTTCAGAGGTCAATTGCCCCACGGTGATAAAAAACCCCGCCTAGTCCGAGGTGTGTAAGTACTTCATCGGCCTCCTGGAGCCCTTGTTCACTAACTGTCTTCCTCCTCGTCGGAGGACACCTCCAGGCGTATAATCTCCCGCAGCCTGTCTGAGAAGTCCCGCTGCGGCCGGTGACCAATGTCACCGACAAGAAAACGAAAATATTTTCAAGTTGACGGGATGGTTTTGATCGACCAATATTTTAGTAAATTACCGAAAAAAGGCCAAATAAAGAACCCGCTCGATTTCCACGCCTCGCCTCGACAATACGATGATAACATTTACTCTCTTGCCGCTGAGCTGAATGCGATTTTCGCTAGTACTACTTACATCGACATTCATTTCTTTTCTCAAAGTGAGTATTATTATTATAGTACCTAGCTATTAATCTTTTGTTCAAAAATTTGTATATTCCTTGTCATTGATGCTGTAAGGGCTCGGGGAGATAACATCATCAGAGTTTAATATTTCCAATAGCAAGCTTTTGAAGCACGCAATAATAGCGGCCGCGTGTGGTACGACCAGCATTCGGAAGGGTCAACACGATCTCGACCGGACGCCGCAACCGCCGCTCGGGCTGATGGCAGGAGCAGACGTTTTCACGGAATACAACGCCTTTAATATATCGTACTACGAAACGGGCGTCTTCGGTGAGCGAGATTCTTAGATTTGAGATTAATGTTCGGTAACTGAAACGAGTCATGTTAAATTTTATTTATATTGAAAAAAATAAAATTTTCAAGGACGTAGCCTCTTCTCTAAAATGTGCCTATTCACGCTTCTTTGGAATGAGTCCAAATTGTAAGTAGAAGCAAAAACCAGATTCTAGCAGTGAATTCCACTCTAAGGCTGTGTGTAGCATAAAAGAGAGAGCGTACTTGACCTTTCAATTTTTTTTATACGTACAGGTACTTATAGGTTTAATTATTTCTGATCTATTTCAGGTATCGTGGCGAGGACGCGTGCATGTTCAGCCAAACAGGTCGCGTTTGCTGTGACAGAGTTCTTAACTCACGTTGGGGATTTGAATTTCAAGCAAATTGAAGTAGGGAAAAGGAGATTAAGTAAGGCGAAATAGGAACTAATTTAATACGAGAAGATTGCGTTTAGCGCCGAATTTAATAATGAGATTATAGTGTGGCAATAGATTTTACTAACAATTCTTATAAGCACTTTCAGTCTATTTGAAGTCGATACTAACATATAAGTTCACTCCTGTCTGTGGATAAGTAATCGATTTCGAAACCGTTCATGAACTATCTTCTACTATGTATTGATATCCAGTACTTTATATATTTTCCAGTGTTCTAAAATTGTTCATTATATAAAGTGGAAGGATTTAACCTAACTGTCAGTGGGAGATTAAAATGTTTTTATCAGAAGCCAAATTGATATGTTTGACGTTTCAGAACTGAGCCTGTTACTCAACGACGAGGATTGCACGAAGGCGTCTGAAGGCATGGCGCTCCAGTTAGCGAACAACGTGCAAGTTGACAACCAGAAGGACGCCCTCTGCATGATAGACATGATTTGTCCAGATGAAGTTACTTTGACAGCCAAGTCATTGTCCAATAAACGTATGTCCTCTTAAAATGATAATGCAAATTCTATTTTTGAATTTGAATATGCGCAGCATGCGAATTTACTCTTCCTTGTTTACATCCATACAAATTAGTTCTGGTATAAATTACTTACAACAATTGAATGAAAATAATTTAATGTGGAAATGGATTTATTGTTTTGCTTGTTATCTATATGTTCTAAATTACCGAATATTTTATTTGTTTCTAATGTATAATTCTGGTTATGTATAGAAAATTGCAAATATATGATTTTTTTTTGTTATTAGGTCACCAGATGGCTGTGGCTGTAGTGGGCGATGTTGGTGCAGTACCAACTGACATTGAATTATTGTGTTCGGCATGATTTTGTGATGATAATTGACGTTTAATACATAAATACACTTGGATTGTGTTCATTATAACTTTTTAGTTTTAATCTATTAACTATGAATATTATATTAATGAGCCGATTGTAAATATCTATTCTCTGAAAAACGTGTATTGTTGGTTTAATTTCATTATTACATATTTGGCTGTATAATTTGGTAATTGTGCCACACAGTGTGAGAAATAATAATTAAAAACATAACTGTCAATGTACGGATTTGGGTTATCTAGTAATAACAATTTTAAATGAAAATAGTAATTTATTAGTACTTATAATATTAAATAAAATGCTGTAAAAATTAATAAAAAAGACCTATAACTCTAACAAAATGCTTAACTCTTTACGGAACACAGCAAAATGTAAGTAGTACTTTTTAGGTTATGTCATATTTATTTGCTATTAAAGTACAGCGAATATTAATTTATTTAAATAAAATTATCACTATCCTACGTTTAGCAAACTGCCACTATTTCGTAGTTTTAAATTTAAGTATTTCAAATTGTATATACTACGTAACTTTATGTTTGTAATATGTATACGCTTGCATATAGGCTTATTAAACTTTTTTCTTATTATCTTGTCGTCTCATTTTTAATAAAAATAGTATACCATTAATTAGAACAATGCCACACGTTGCTATCCCATTCCAAATTAGGCAATTGAATGGAAATATACATAACACACCTTCAATTTTTTCACCTTTACAGGCAAAGTGTGGATTGGTTGAATAATTCTGTAAAATCATTAAATGTACTCATTTTTGTACAAATAAACATCTTTGTCTTATCGATTCACAAATCTATAATAAAAAATTTTTCAATTACAGATTTGCGGTGTATTAATGTGAAGACCCCGCTAACGAGTGTCCAAGAATGCAAGCCTCTACCCAAACTCGACACTCCCAAACTGGATGTAGGGTCCAAAGCAAAAACTGTTTATTTTACTCCGAGAAGCGTAGGATTTGAAATAACAGATAAACCGATTCATAGTAAAATCAAGGATCCTTTAACATATACACCTATTACAAATCCCAGATCCATTTTGCCACTAATCGATACCAACTGGAGGAAGGACGAGATCGGTCTGCCGGCGATCCGGCAGGAGGAGAAGCAGGCCGTCCGCCTGATTGTGATCCGTCGGCGCAAGATGAAGAAGCATAAGAGGAACAAGCTTTGGAAGAGGATGAGGTTCCGTTGGGCTCGGGTGGGTACTACGGTTTTATTACATTTATTTATTGTTAACTAAACAAATGTACCAAGCCGATTCTAAATATTCATTTCCTAATAGATAAATATAAGTCCTGTCAAAATCGGTTTTGGAGATTACACAGAATATACAGACAGGCTGATGAAGATCATAAGAATTTGTGTTTTGTTGTAATTACATACTTTTATTATGCATTTATCAAAAAGATGTTATTTTTACATTACAAGCAGACACCGCAATTGTATTATATTAGTATAGAATAAATAGTTAACTAAATGTTAGTTGTAAATTTAGTAGTTATATCTTTAACTTAAATATTAGCTAAGTTAATTGGAATGCCAGATTTATAGCAATTGATTAATAAAAGGATATACGTATCTCTTTCAGATAAAGAAGAACCGTCGCATAAAGAAGGAGAAGCTGTTTCAAAATGAGCTCCTGGCCTCGGTCAAGAGGGCCAATGAGTTCTCAGCGGAGCAATATGTGGCAGACAAACTCAAGAAAGCCAACTACGCGCCCCTGCCGACCCGCTGGCGACATAAACGCCTACCAGCCTTTATCATACGCCAATTGCTGGGCATAGACAAAAAGATCAATTATAAGCACACTGATGTTTACAAAGCTTGAAAAGAAGAATATATAACAGGCTATCAGTTTCAAAACGTATTGTCTATAAATTAGTCACTTGCGATTTTTTTTGTTTTTTTTCTAAATGCTACCATATTATCTGTCAATTGAAGAGCATTTTCCTGTTCTATCCTGGTGTTGCCATTCTATGAGTTATTCTCCATTTTAAGTGACATCTGACATGTCACAACTAGTGCATTTCTGTGTTTCTGTTCAGCGTATTATAACGACAACAATCATATTAGTACATATATCTAAATAAAGAAATATTTTTATTCAGGGTCATTTTAAGAAGCGACAGAAAAAACTATGGGAGCTTAGTTCCATTTTCCACCACTTAACATCCGTTACAAGTTGGTGGCGCTAGTAGATCAGTTTTTTAGTTAATGGTTTGTACATGAGCGATAAGAGTATTGTATGTTATGGAGATAAGAATTAAAATATGTAGTTAAATAGTTATTGTTTTATTTTATCAATAACATTACAGCAATTATACCCGGTATTGGGACGATATATTTGAATATCCATTTATATTATATCAATAGTAGCAGTGGCTTGAAATTCAGCCTCTCACTCCGGGTGGTCTGGGTTCAAAATCCGGCGCGCACCTCTCACTTGTTACGTGCGTTTGATAGCTATGAATAAAAATGTCACTATAACGCTATAACGGTGAAGGAAACCTCGCGAGGAAACCTGCACACCTTAGGGATGTTATATACTTTATAATATTTTCGGAGCTGTGTGAAGTCTACCGATCCGCACTTGGCCAGCGTGGTAGACTATGGCCTGAACTCATTATTATTCTAATTCTGCGCTTAACTATGAAGAAGTCTAATTATATATTTATTATGTGAGAGTTCCATTGGCCCGGTGATCGGAGACGCAGCTCGCTGAGCGCTAGGTTTTGGGTCGAATCCCTTTCACCACAAATATGTATTTATACGAGGAGCATGAGTGGTTACTACCTATTTACCAAAGCGCACGCCCAGCCACATGCGAGGCAAACAAAAAATCGTCGTTATATATCAAAATTCTTAATGTTTCTTTGATAATTTTGAACGGAACATTGGAGTTTTTAATTCCGTCCGTGTTGTTTTATTGCTATGGCTTATTCAAATAAGAAATGTAAGTATGAGCATTCCGTATTGGCTCGTTTTAATATAAATTTATTTCTAACAGGCTCTTCGCGAGCATTACAAAGGGAAATGTAATAACGCGCGTAAGTGGGCAATACCGAATTTTTTATTTTCTCTTCATTCATCACGGCTGAGGAAATAAAATTAAAATAACGTCTGTGTGTGGTGGGGTTGGGCTCCGAGCGGACTGGAGCGCGGAGCGGTGCTCTCTTTACTATCTCATACTAATTAATTCTATCTAACATGACTGAGCCGTGATAGTCGAGGCATTTGAAATCGGTCTCCCACTGCTGGGATCTGGGTTCGATCCTGGCACGCACCTTTGACTTGTCACGTGCGTTTTATAACTGAAATTGAAACGTCAGTCACTATAACGGTGAAAGACAACATCGCGAGGAAACCTGCACGACTTACTTCATTAATAATCTTTAGTTAAGGTCCGTCGTGTTACTGTTTGTAAGCCCAAATAAAGAAAAGAACAGGATGGAAAAGGGTTCAGTAGGTTTAAATTACATTTAAAAAATACAAGGGCGAGGAACGATTAGGTGTAGCCGCCGCTGACGATCGTAGTGCGAGGAGTATGAAAGGCATTCATCGTGATCTTCTTAGATGGCATTTCCTCTCTTAATATCCAGTACGATAGAAATCCCGCATGAACTCAAATCAACGTCGTTAACCAGTGAACCAACGGACCGGTAAATTACTAAATGTTCAAATATTGCCTGATCATTAATTATTTAAATAACGTTAGCTTGCGAATGCCCGCGTGCGGAGGCGACCCACGTCGCCCAATGATATTTAGGTCGAGGGAACCGGATGGTAATTTTTTTGCTTTTTGATAAACTTCTTAATTACAGATTCGACGTCCTGTTGACACAGATTAATGATTCAGCTCCTTTCCATTTTGTTTCCTCTGCCGCTAACATCCGACCGAGATTTTAAAGTTAGATAACATTATATAAAGTGATTTGCTTTCGTTTTGGGGTTGAAAGAGTTACAGAGATAACGTTTTACAAGTCAACAACATTAATAAAAATAATTATGGCGAATCTTCGCTGATTTATTCGCTGGTATTTGTCTGTGGATTTACTTGTCATTTTTGTTTCGCGCCATAAATACATAGTAAGATGCCTTTTGAATTGCCAACACAAAAGTTGATTTCCAAAATAGAATAGTTATCCAATCAAAAGTTTTCATCGATTCTTTCGACAACTCAAACATACAATTATATAAATAGCCTTTTAAATGGTACCTAATATTTTTGGGCGACGAGCAAAAATATTTGCCCCATAAATTAGTTAAGATACATTTTTGTACTTTTCCGCGGGAAACCTCAGAAAATATTGTGTTACCTAAAGTTGTAGAAATATTTTACTTTTAGCACTCTACCTACTAAACCAAATGGAAGGATTCATTATGATGGCGCCATTAAAATATTTCATAATGGCCCTCTTGTGTGCTATGCGAAATAGGTAATAAACGTTTTAAAGGACAAAAAAGAAGATTGCTGGAACTTGGGTAGGGTATGAATAAAAATTTTACAAATACTTCGTAGAGTTTGCTGTTTTGACTACGTATACGTCTGTGCGCGTGTAATTTTTGAACCAAAATGTGTCCACTTTTCATTGTCTTTGACTGATTGTATACAGGCCATCGCACTATTATTATTGAAAAAAAGTTGATCATTTCATTCAATATACGGGAAAAGCAAACTTATTCTAAATTCAAAATACTGTAATGTAAAACGCCTGTACGCTATTAGTGGTAATTATTTAAGACTGTATGTATCTCATAAATAACTTTCCTAAGGAAATGCAGATGGCCGACTATAAAAGCAATTCGGGAATAGTCGGTAAACAGAACGACGTGACATGAGATTTACGGCGCTCCTCGGAATAGGACATAAATGTACGATAGATAAATGCGATACACGGTCTTTCTCTCACTTGGTGGCTTGCTAGAAAATAACTTTCCCTATATCTATATAACATACTCGCTATAAAATAAATGTCCTAGTTGATTGACCGATTCACTAACCCAAGCTACTGAAGCCAGAAATGTGAAAATTGGAACAGTGGGTACCTTTTATGATGTACGTACTGACTAAGACAGGAAGTTCTGAAATTTCACTCTTAAGAGGTTATAATGGCGATTGTAAGGTTTTCACGAAAGACTCGTTTTAATTTAAAAAGTAGGAGAAACGATCAACTTCGATGACGTATTCCTTCATAAAAAAAAAACGTAACATCACGCCTTTAATCCCCTAAGGAGTAGGCAGAGGAGTGTAGTACACCCCCACATTTCACCAATTACGTTTAAGTCCCACAATGGAATAGGTGGTGAGCCT
>DWDX01003606.1:0-12887 GCA_018245675.1 Agara michaeli
ATACTTACCTGCTTTTAATTATCACATTTTGCGCAATAAACAAACCCTTTGAACAGATCTGTCACAATGTCTCTGGCCACCATTGAATTTAATAAACAAAAGTTTATTAAATCTTGCAACCGTCTGTATATAATTAAGTTTAATATAAGTAATAAAGTAACACATACATATATTACAAACATTGATCAGTTGAACTTAAATTACTCGCCTTCCAATCGTTAGCAACTCGATTACTCGTAAATTTTCTACTCAATGCTAATTTACTTGGGACATTAGCTTTCCAACTGAACGAACGAAAAAGAGACGAATTGTATTGAATTGAAACTTTAATTAGAATGTAATTGATATCATTCGTCCATTTAGATATCGAAGATCACGAAGTTATAGAGAAACTATTATTTGATGTTAAATAATTTATTTATTTTATATACACATGTTATTTTTTATTTTTTTATTTATTATACTTGTAAACTATGGAATATCTCTATATGTATTTTATAGTTTACAAGAATAATTTTCATATTCAAAAAAATGTCCAATTGCAACTCCAGTGCTACTGTGATTTGTTCACAATGGGACTGTGTACATCAAATAAAAGGCAAATTAACAATGCAATTGCACAAATCAGTTGTACTATACAAAAAATCGGGAACGGAAACGAGGTAAAAGTATCTTTAAAAAAAAAAGTATTCTCTTTTTTAAAAAAAAGTATTCTAACTTCAATCACAATATATAGCTGTATTTGTATATGTATTTTGCATGTAGTTTCTTTAAACCTAAAATCTAAAATAAAAGAAATATAAAAAAGAGGTAATAAGTATGATGTCTCTCGTGACGTTAAGTATTCTGCGTTGCAGCAGCATGCATTGATTAGTGCTTAAACCCGCCTAAAACGAACCCTACATCAGAACACATTATATAAATGTTATCTGAATTATTAAAAACTAGTATGAACGTTGTTCTAAAACGCTACAATACATAATTATTTATGTACAAAACTATATGTGAAGTGATAGGAATGATTGTTTTATTCCATTGAAATGAGTGCAAATTTTGTTTGCAGCAGTTTAAATGGCATATAGGATATGTTAAACTCAAGCCGTGGATCGAGATCTAGCCGGACGCGGATGAGATTGTGTATTGGAGACATTGAAGGTTAGCGATATCGTTACAAATGTAGAACATATCTTGAGCAGCACGCTTGCGACAAACAACACTATTTTAACTGCTATGTTTTTTAGATACTCAAAATAACGTCACAAGTGTAAGATCTCTCCATGCATTCTCTTTACAAAATAATTAGTAGACATACAAATAAACATATCAAAATCAATAATTTTTTTTTATGATAGTTTTACATCATAGTGAAACTGGTCTATAGATTTTGACACTTGTATAACATGTAAAGTTAAAATTAGCACGTCATGTTTATGTCATGAATGCTATGGAGAGCGTGTAGCAGACGTCGCCACTTACATACAATACCACGCAATGAAACCTCCATTCTCGCATACGTCGGTCAGATGGTCGTCATTAGTCATTGTTATTGCGAGCTGGAGGGGGATGGGGGGCGCAGTCAGGCGCGCTGCAGCGTAACGTTGAGAAACACGGAGCGCACGTGGCGCGGGCAGAGCGCGGGTGTGGCGCCGGGGGCGGGGGCGGAGCGGTGCACGCGGTTGAACGTCAGCGAGCTCTCTAGCACGCGATCCGCCGGCACGTCCACCAGCTCCGATATATCGATCTGAATAATTATATTAACGATCATCACAAATTATATATACACTAAACTTAAAAATAAAGACTCGAAAAGAAATAGCTCGAAATCTGACCTCGAAAGGAGCCGCAATGTCATTTATTATCATGTTGTTACCTGTCCATCGCTAACCGGATACCACTTGCCAATGGTCCGGTTGCCGTAGCACATGTCCAGTTGAACTCGATGCAACGTCATCCCCATGCCGTGCAGGATGTTGCCATCCTTATTCTGGAATATGAATAAGTTAAATTTACTGCAAAATTATGCAAAAACAAAACATTAACACGAGATGTGAAAGAATGGAAACACTATGCGTAACTGCGTGAAATAAAAAATATATTATCATTATTTCTATGTAATACGTAGATCGCACTGAGTCTGCGAACAGTAGATCTACAATGTAATCGAGTCGGCCTGCCCCGGTATGGGGCGGTAACGTACCATAGTGGAGATGTGGGAGGGGAAGGCGGCCAGCACGAGGTCGGCGGCGGAGAGACGCGCGCGCGAGTACGCGGGCCGCGGCTCGTTCTCGTTGGCCGTGTAGTGCAGCGCCAGCAGCGGCTGCAGCAGCGTCTGCGCCGCCACGTGCGCGCCCAATGACAGCGCGCCCGCGCCCCCGCCCCCGCCGCCCACGCCCGCACCCGCTCCCTGCAAACACATACACTCGTCAGCCTCTCGAAATATACACCTTTTGAAGTGAAAACTCCCTGTGCAATGTTGTGATTTGAAACTCGATGCACATGTACACTAAAGAGACACACTGTGACGCGTAAGCAACCCACTTTTCAAGCAGGCAGCGGGCTATCACTGTAGGTAACAAAATGATTTTACCTAGTTGGTGATGGCGTGTCATTCACTGGAAGTTCAACCGCGTGGTAACTGTATACGTATTTTTTTTTTATAAAATAATAATATATTCAGTACTTCAATTTACTGACTTTTGTACATAACTTAAAAAAACTCAAAGCTCTATGTACATTTCATGTACCTCATTCTATAACAAATTATATTTGATATAAACAATGTCAAATGCAAAACAAGCTGTTTACAAGTTTTAAAACGAGATATGGTCACTTCAATTTTACTTAGTATATCAAAAACTTACCGCACACGGAATGTTGGCGTTCTCGACAATCACCCGGAAGGTGTGTCGCGTGCGCACGTTGTCCAAAACCCCTTGGTTCATGCCTCTGTTATCGTCTCTGCTCAGCCGCCGGTCTTGCATCACCTACAAAATATAAAACTCAAAACATTTTCCAAATTTAAACAATACATTTTAAATTTCGAATTCAAGATATTCTACTTACTTTTTAAAGGTTTTTTATAATGATACTAATATACTAGGACACCTTAAACCACGGCCATTTGATCCCGAACAAGATGGAGCCTGTGTTAAGGTGACCAGACAATTGATATAGATAATATAATAATATAATTGAACACCGTTTGACCTCTGGTTCCGGTCGTCACAAACCTCGATCTGGCCGGGCTGCAGCGCGGCCACGCCCAGCGGCGTGTTACTGAGCAGCGTGAGGCGCGCGGCGCCGTCCTGCACGTACGCGGCCGCCGCCAGCGGGTAGAAGTTCGCCTGCAGCGGCAACTTGTCCATGTAGCGACGCTTTATCATCTGCAACAAGACCAACACTTCGATGTCATCAAAGAAAGCTAGCAGCTCGTTAAATTGATACGTGATAGCAATTAAAATAGGATAAGATTAAGCTTGCATTGCTTATTTGTATATTACATTCACATCGGAGTCTGGCACCATAGCGCTGCCAAGTTTAGGATTAGACGTTCTATGTGAATCAACACAAAGTATTCCATTAATATTTTCATTGGAAACATGCAAATCGGAACATGGCATTGGTCCGTGCTAACGCCTTCGCACCTGCATGCCGTTGAGGTCCGTGTAGAACACGTCGCCGTTGTTGATGTTGGTCGAGAAGCGCATGGCCAGCTCCAGGTCGTCCACCTGCGGGTCGATCAGCAGCGTGTTGCAGATCTCCACCTCGCTCTGGGCCAGCGACGGATTGTTGTACACGGTGACCTGGAAGAATATAACTCAATAAACATACAGTAATAAGCCGAGCAGATGATCTTTTAGCTTGGGCGAATCTCATTTTTTTTTACTGTTTTTATTATCATATTTATCACGTCGGCGCCGAACTACTAGGAAATCCGGTCCACACGGAAAACCAGTCGCCGTGGATCCCCACGGTGAGGTTGAGGTCCGTTTCATCCAGCCGATCTGCAATATCCTTGTTAATATGTTATTTCTTTGTTTTTTAATTTTTTTGTACCAAGCTTATTATGTTTTTTGTTTTTAAATATGTCTGCAAATATGTTGTAGTACGTTGGCTGAATAAACGTATTCTTATTCTTATTGATATGGAACGCTTCTGCCGTACCTTGGGAATGAATGTATAAATAGCATCACAATCTGTGTGAACACGCGGCACTCACAGCGAGGACCACTTCGGCGTTCTTGGGGCTTATGAGAGAGGAGTACAGTGTGGCCTTGTACGGTCCCTCGGTCACCACGATCTCCGGGAAGGGCTCCGGTTTGAACACCTGCGCGGGCCCGTCGGGAATGAACAGGTAGGCGCCGCTGTTGTTGTCCTGACCCTTCTGCGTGTCATACCTGAAAATGAAATTTCATTTACAAAAATGTTTGAACTATTCCCAACTCACGGCGCACTCGTGTCAGGTTTATGTTTGAAACTTATTTAAGACATTTGAATTGCAGATATGAAATGAATACCAAACATCTAGATGCCATGATGAAAATAAGAATTTAAAAAATAAATTGGCTACTCAACTTCAAATTGAGCATTTAACATACTTTGTAGATAATGCAAAATTCCACATAATACCGCCTTAAACAACTAGCCATATTTGTTTGCTTACTGGACAAAGTCCATATGCACCGGCGTGGTCTGTCCGTCCATCGACACAATAGCCTTTATTAATCCATTCATGGTGGCCAGGACCCTGGTGCTGTTGCCGGCCTGGACGGTGATGTCCTCGGCGAGGCGGGCGGTCGGCTGCTCGATGGCGAACATCTTGGGCAGCTCCACCGTCCAGTAATCAGCGTTGTAGATCCGGACCCGAGAGTACGAGGTGTATCTGACATGAACATTAAAATTAAACTCCATTAGATATCTGATCCTACACTACGAAACATTGAACTACATTCCACTTTCGTTCCTATTATATTTCTCAGTCATAATGGAGAAAGATATCATCGATCAATGTTTAAAATCAGTGAAAGATCAGAAGACTGATTTAGCTGAGAAACATTCTATACTGATTTTATAAAATGTTACTATTATTGAACGCTACCAGCAAACAAGATTTCAAACTGGATTGGGTGATCATAGATTACACGAACAGTCTATGAGAACATTGCGTATATTTACATAAGGAAACGTACTTATTAATGCTCATGCTATCCCTGAGGGATACAGTGTACACGGTGAGCGCCAGGGGGTCGATGGTGACGGGGAAGGACAACTGGAACTTGTTCGCGGCGAAGCCGAGCCTCTTCTCGCCGGCCACCACGGGCGATATCTGAGCCATCATCGGGTTGCCGTCGGGGTCGAACACCTGGTCGGCGAAAAAAGGACCATTCTCAATTGTATCTCATATGAGGCTATTAAATTATAGTAAACGATTATATGACGGGATAAATATTAACGTTACCTCGAAGTATTTTTCTGTTTTAATTGAATAAATAATACACACCTCAACGTGGGGCGTGGACACCAGCACGGTGACGACCTCGTATCTTTTGAATACGAGCGCGTTGTAGAACACCAGCCGGCGGGACGGAGACATCACGTCCAGCGCTATCGTGATCCTCGTCGGTATTTCGTCCCGTTGCCGCCAGATGTCGTCCACGTCGAAATATATGTCCTCCTGAGTTTGATCCTGGATCGGGGGCTGCTTCAAGAGGTAGTAGGCCGCTTGCTGTATAGCCGATTGGCAGTATTTGATCGCCGTTAACATTCTGTGAAGTTGCATTTTGAGGGTAACGAAAGCGATTCGCTGGTAAGTAATATGCGACAATCTGTAGCATGTCATTTTTATTGTAACACAACGGTTCACCTTGGTTAACGAATTCGATCATCCTATATTGTCAGATTAAGTTTATGTAAACATTAAATAAATAATTGTACCGGATACGTGGTATACCTGTAGTGTTAGTTTAGAGCAAAAGGTAAAATATACGGATATTGGATTCCACGTCACATGTCGGTCGTTACCGCAGTGACGACGACGCTACCTTCATCTGCCCTTGCGAGTGACATCTAACGAGGCACAGAGTAAACTAAAGTTGCGCACGCGCGCAAGTAGCATCCGCTTAGATGATATCACTCTCACCTCTTGGCGTAGTCGTCGCGCACCTCGTCGCGCGACGTGCCCGTGATGCCGTCGTGGTGCTGGAACAGCGCGAGCGCGCGGCGCGCCTGCTCCACGCGGTCGCGCAGCTGCAGCGACACGATGTACGTGACGGCACGCGCCGACACCGCCTGCGACGTGATCGTCTCGGCCGCCCTGCGCACGCGCACCGCTCGTGCTTTACTTATGCACATACACCCAAAGCATCTTCAATGTAATAAGAGTAGATTCACCGTGTACAACCGAGCAAGCGACCAAATTCACCTAGATTCAACTGTAATTATCACATTTATATTAGAATTACTATTTGAAGTTAATATGTTTAATTGTAATAAGTGATAGAATAAGATCTTTGATTATGACAGACGAGTTTGTGCTTAAATTTAAAAAAAAATAGTATTAATTTAAAAAAATCGACCAAACCTAACCGATTGTCGCTGAATCAAACGTAAGTAGAAAATAAGAACTGGATTTTTGAAGATAATTTTGGACTGAACGAGTCTCCACAAGTGTTTTGCCAAATATAGCACGCGCACCTCACGTAAGCGAGCAGCACCCTGTCCATGTTCTTGTAGAATGGTCTCGACGTGAAGTAGCCGCTCCAGTAATGCTGGTTCCTGTCGGCGTACGTGAAGAAGTCGCCCGACAGCACCGGAAAGTTCGACAGCTTCACCTCGTCGTGTAAGGCTTTGAAGTAATCCTCGAGGGTGCCGAATTGTACCTGAATTGAAACATTGTTGAAATAAAACATCACGAATAATATTCTCAACTTTTTAGTGTACAACGGAACCAGCAATTCACTTTTGGGGTCATTTTTGGATCACCACATGGATGAAAGTATACCTATACTTGCTTTTGATAGCCTTTTTAGATACTATATCAATTTGGGTAAAACAAAATAGCGGTGTGTTTTTGTGTCACCTCGGTGTTCCAGGCGTCGTTACTATTGATGAAGTCGATCAGCATGTCGTAGTTCTGGTACTGGTTGTCCCACTCGTTGGAGCGGTCGTATCTGAAGTCGTCGCCGAGCGGGTACAGCACCACGTTGCTGCGGTACAACTGCGCCTTCTTGCGCCACTGGTCGAGAATTAAGCCCGACCTGGTGGCAAAAAAAATCCCACATTAAATACATCCCACATTACAACAGTCAAAAACCGTCCATTTTATTTTTAATCTTCATATCAAATCCCCGCCATAGATGCTCATACAATAAACTTTTACTTAATTAATACACATAATTCAGGGCCGAGTGCCTACTTGATATTTTAGAGTACGTATGGACAACATTTTTTATGAATAAAACACTTATTATGATTATAAGAAAACATAAATATGGCGGTCTGTGAAATCTGCCATTCGGCAGTATGACAAGTTATGGTCTTAGGCGTTCTAGTAATGAGAAGAGATTCATGTTCGGCAGTAGAACGATAAAAGTTGTAAAAAAATATGAGAAAACAATTACACACCTCTCCTCAACATTTTTTTGTATAATTTTTCGTGGCGCCACGCCCCAGGGACAAGTGACTCCGTTACCTGGCAACCTTTTGAAATCGAATTGACAACATATCTGAAATCAAAAACAAATCAACTATAGTTTACATAAATATAGTACATGTCACAATTTTAAAGGCACAATCACGAATAGTCCTACTTCCCAGTACGAATGTTAAATGACACCTCGAATTAGGATCTTATATAGTTCTGACTGATTGGCTAAAGATCGTCTACTAGTAACCTCCATAAAACATCTCTGAGCAAGAGGAAGATATCAAAATGTTATCGTGTATACATCAAAATAAAAACCCCAGCCACATCTGAACATAAAGAGCTGTTATCTATTCACCTTAGGGTCAGGTCCACAGGAGTGAGGCACGTCGTATGAATAAAATGGCATCAAATGTGTAAACATATCAGTTGATCCCGTGCCGTCTGGAACGATATTTCATTTATTAGCACATTTTAAAGGTGTCAAAGATGCTGACGGGAATTTCAAATTTAGAATAACCAAACCAGCTCATGTCAAAGCAAGTTCAGGGTTTGGATACCTTGACTGTTCATTTTCTGTTTGTGGGCTGATATCCAGCCAGGGCAAATATTATGTTTTGAGTCGGTGTCAAAATAATTTGTTTGGAAACATATAAATGTGGTTTATCTGTTATCTGCATCATAGGCACAGGCTCCGCCTAATTTGGAATCAGATTTGTATGAGAAAGATCTCAAAATAATATTATTATAAAGTTTTGAATACAGGTTGTGTAACATTGATCAAGACTCACCCCACGACTGTCTCCATTTGAACTCGAGTTGTTTATTCTGTGCTAATTCCTTCTTGACCCTGTAGTGAACTCTGTGTATGACAGAATTTTCGAAACCGGCGAGCTTCAACAAGTAGGGCTGGGAGCTCGAATAACCAAATGGATCAATGGCCCAAGAGTTTTTGGGTATGTAGCCCAGATTGTCCAGCAACCATTGGTGACCTGTAGTTAGCTGCTGGATGATGCCGAGCCAGTGAGAGCTAGCTTCGTCGTTCATAACCCATCCGCCGGTAACTATTTCAATTTGTCCAGATTTTAGTAAACTGCAAAAACACAAGTTTCATTGGAAAAATATTCATTTAATGCTTAAAAAGAACAGAAAGCTTGCTCCAGATAATTTAACAAAATTACGTTATAGAAGACAAATTTTCCTTATTCATGAATATCTAGTAGAATCAATGAACTATTGTAGGTCAATACTTACCATAGTAAACTACCAGTTAATATGAGACCATTTTCATTCTACCTTCATTCAATACCACGTACAGGAGATGTATCAGGTAACTTGAAAACTTTTGTGTTCAACACAATTTACATTTACCATTAAGTGTTTACGTGTGAAGATAAATTATGATTATCTAAGCAGCGCTTAACATATACCATTTTATTGTGACTTACTTTTGAAAAGCGGTTTTCTCTTTTTCTGTTGCATCAGAGTTCCACCACAACGATAGGAAGCTGATTTCGGCCCATATGAATTTCCTTCCCCTGCCCTCGAACAATTTCTCCACCATGTTGGTAAATATCGCCTTTGTTTGCGTCTTGTAATAGTTTTCGAATGTCTTGATCCATCCTGGACGTAGCGGGGGTAATATTACAGTATTACATCAGTTGTTAATATTTTTTTTTTTGCTGGCAACTTGTCACACATTTAGAAAACAGTATTTTAAAATTATTAGTCTTGTTTGTTTATGGTAATTCAACCTTATGTGTTTCACACTTTCAAAAAAAAATAAGTCCACAAACAAAACACAAAGTTTTCTAAAATTAAGTTAAGCAAATTAGTAGACTTTCTCCGCAAGGCAACACCCTGAATCAGGCCTGTATTATATCCACAATTTTGTAAACTACAGAAACCATATAAAAGTAGGGAGCAACAGTTATGGCTGACAATCTCAAGAGCCGATAAGAGAAATTATACATTAGAATTATCAATAAACATATCACATACTTCATATCTATAGTGAAACTGGACAAATGACACAAATTGAAATGTTTCTTTGGTCAACTATTTGTACAAACTGAAGCAATATGATTTAAATACTGACTATAATTATGGTTAAAGTAATTGGTAACTAGCTAGCACGTAGAGCGAAGCCGAGAACAAGAGGATAGTACTGAATACAAACAGACAATTTAAAGAGTCATCAAGTTTAACAAAGTCAATGTGTCTATGCATCAGAAGTGGCGATTATGGGCTGGCTAGTCAGTATAGGATTTCAATTCCTTTTTACAGTCAGAATAATTGTATATTAGTAGTTGAACACCCAGGGCTGGATATACAAACAGATATAATAAACAGCCAGCAGTGGTTACCGTAGTGAGTGTAGGAAGTTAAAACCAGATCCATTCGAAATTACTTGCTGATTGGCGATTCCTGCAGCTTACTACTGTTGGTACCTAGTTTGCCATTCTCTTAACATGTACAGTTACACAATTATTATACAAAGGCTATGTTGAAAATTAAATAAATGATCCTTAGACCTGCATCATTATGCGAATGTGGCACGATGAACACTTTGAGCTTGTTCTTCTGACTCCATTGCTTATCTTTGTATTCTACGTTCCAGCCTTGCTTCCAAACACCTCCATCCTTGTCTTCGAATGTCATCCTTTCATACATGGACAGCATCTACATGACAGTAATATTAAAAAAGTAATTATAAAGTACATACACAGTACAGAGAGCAAAATAAAGTTGAAAATATCTTGTTATCTCACCTCGATATCTACTTTGGAGTTGGTTTGCTCTACTGGACAATGGGACATGTTAACCTTCACGTGCATTCTTGGAGGTTCATCGCCGACCACTTTGTACTCGCGATGTTTACCATCGTTAAAGAACTTCTTAGGTCTCTTCTGCGGCGGATGATACTCTTGGCTCTGTTCTGCTATTTGCTCCATGGCATCTTTAATCTCACCGACCACAGCGTGATGCTGATTTAGCTCCTTCTCGATGTGACGCAATTTGGATTCAAACGATGACCATTTAGTCTGTAACAATCAGGAAGCTTCATACATTGCAGAAATATACATAAAACATTACATGATACAATCCATTAAAGACAGTTGCTTATTTTCATAATCACGTCTACTAGTGTTTAAGTAACAATCATACCTGAGACTATTCTTAGGTACCTCAGGATCACTATTCTAATTTACCTTATAGGGATTACCCACAGCTAAAACTGTAATAGTCTTACAAATATTAAACACAATAAAATATGTCTATTAATTCCCCTTAAGACTATTTACAAGTTAATCTGTAAGTAATCCTTTAATCAAATTATTGATGAATCTATACAAATAAATAAAATTGGAGTGTCTGTTCGTAATATTAAAATAACCGCTTTATACTAAATGCATATGTATGTATACATGGTACATATACCAACATTTTTTACAAATTTTCTCTCTGTTTATGCCGGCTAATCTGTGGAACAGCTGGACCGATTTTGACAGGACTTTCACTAACAGATAGCTAATGTAATTAAGAGCAACTTAGGCTACGTTCATTTCAATTTAAATTCAAACGCGGACAAAGTCGCAGATACAGCTAGTATACTATAGAATATACTTACTTCGTCTAGTTCCACCATTGCTGGCTTGATGCTAGGCAATTTGAAACTCAAGTCTGTCATTGCATACAGAATTAATATGAACACAATTACGCATGTCGCCCAGAAAAATGTAGATATTCTTCTAATCCTCATGCTGATATCTTCATGTGCTGAATTGAAACATAACACAATTATTTTTTTCATGGTCATATACAAAAAAATCTGTCCTTAAAACATAAATGAGTAGGTATAAAACAGAAATTTATATATGTAACAAATAAATAATATGAAACTACTTATTGTAACCATATTTATTTATATTAAGCAGAATTGTTTTAAAAGTAAATTAAAATGGCAAGGTCATTATGTAGAAAAAAAATATTTTGAAGGCCATTAAACAAATAAAGTGTGTGTGGTAGCTATGTGCGTCACAAGAGTACTGCTTACTGGTGAGATACATTATTAATATTTTTGTCTTTTCATAAATATAATTTACATTATCGTAATTATAGGAAGAGTGCTGGGAGAAAAACGATGATATATCAAAGTAGGATTAATTTAAGACTGTTCTATTGTTTTCTTTTGTTTTAACACGATTTGAAAGTATATCCAAATTTTATATAGTCAATACACATCAGCTGGCTGTCAAAAGAACATTTCGCATTTTTCTGCTATGTGCTAGGTGCAGGTCATTTTCTGCTTGTGGGTAATTTTGAATATGTGATATCTCGTAGTCATAGAGTAAAGAGTAAAATAAAACAATAATAACAAAGTCTGAATTACAAGTAATAAGAGATAATTTTTAATCGTTGTAATCATAATCATAAGAAAAAAACTGAGAATCAATAAATGTTATTTAAAAACTAATTTTCTCTGTAATCAAATTTTAATTTTAATGCTCTAACTAGCTTATTAAAATACAACAATTGTTAGCATTTGCTAAAATCACATTAAAATAAGTTTTTAAGGCAATAAGAAAATTAATTAGAAAAATACTTTCTTCTAACATATACTTTATTTTTTCCCAATTCAGAGAATTGTATATATTAATTGTCAGAAACCGATGGCAGACCTAGCTATAGCGCACTTTTTTCTAGGTTTTTTTCAAAAACTATAATTCTCTGGTACATTCCTTTGATGTAACATCTCATAAGGCTTAGCCAGCGTAAACCACGTAAGCACCGAAAACTCGATTTTTTGTCAACTTTATTATAAAATTCAAATATACTTTTTTGGTAAAAAAAAACATAACCATTCACCGCAGGTTTCATACTATTCCCATATCAAATTTGACAACAATGGGCCAAGGGGTTTAGCATGGGTATTGTCCTAGCGTGATCTTAAGTTTTCGTGACACTCGAAAAATTGTTACCCCGTCAGCAAAGAAGTTTCACTTCAATAAAAAGTCTATTTAGTATCCGGCAATCCTGTATCGCAACTATTTACCTAATGCAGATATAACTTACTGGCACATAAAAATTATAGATGGCTTTTGACTTATCTCAGGCTATACAGATAAATAGTTTATTTTCCATACACATTCATAGTAATTGCACTAGGCTATATTAATTTTCTGCTTATCACAAGAAAAATTATAACTCCAAGTCTACCAATTCTCTTTAGCAAACATAAGTG
>DWDX01003607.1:0-12885 GCA_018245675.1 Agara michaeli
ACATGGGGAGATAGGGACAGACAGCCAAAAGCGAGTTTGTTTTATATTATGTATTGATATTGATTTAAACTCATTGGTAATTTTTGAATTTTTTTTATACATATGACAATATTTAAATTATTATAAAGTAATGTCAAACCCAATGAATCCTGAAGTAACGTTACAGCTGTCGACAAAATACATTGCTATTGATTATTATTGATTTTTAAATTACACTATAACTATAATATATTATGGCTAAACTTATAATGAACTTTGTTACTCGTAAGTTTAATTGTTTGTTATTTACCATTATTACGTAATATTGCACTAATGTTGATGATAATTAAATTTGTCCTCTAATTCAACCTCGTAAAGAAGAATCCGCTCTTTGCGACGTAGAAATAAAGGACAAATGACACGTGGTTGTGAATAAAATTATTAATGATGAAAAGAAACTTTAATTATAATCAATATCTCAAAGAAACTTATCAAATTGCGCGTATTATATCTTAATATATTAGGTACATGTCAAATTGTATAGTTCTTTATTGTTACAAGTTCCAAAATTTGTAGAATTCATTTAAACAAACCATTTGTAATCTCACTACGTTAGTATCTCAAAGTACCCATATAATGAGACAATTCAGATTTATTATACAGGTCGAGTAATGTAATAGACCTTTCTAAATCGCAAATTAGAAATTTCTCAGACGTACCTTTTCATTATCTTTACTTGTACCTTTTCATCCTCGCTCGATCTGTGACTTGCGAAATACATCACAGAACACGTGTCCTAATTCTCAACGATGAATAAAGTACTTACACCTATTGCCGTGTTCAGTAAAGTTATGAATATTGTATTTTCATATCAAATGTTTCCATAAAAATAATAATTACCTATTGCAGACATATCAAAACCTAAGATACGATAATTTTAAAATGCAAAATAATTGTTTTCTTATTTATTTATACGGATATTTTAAATAAACAGGATTGAAATCTCCCGTATGGAATGAAATCTCTGATGTGTTTACTCCAGGCGCAACCAGGCACAAATTAAAGGATTTTCTGAAAGGTGAGAAGTATATAATATGTCTGTATATTTAATAGCAAGAGTTTAAAAGCAGCTGTGATTAAAACAATTTATGTTTCAGTCTGAAGGGTGCGGATGACGGTATACGTGTATATCACAAGTCATTATATCAGTCTTCAAGAGTTGTAACGCATCTGTGACCATCATCGAATAGCACGAATATTAACTACATTTATACTACTATCGTATTACGTTATCTGACCTAATATGCCTCCAGTAATATTTTTGCAGACCTGTTACTAATAAATACTTACTTAATACTATTCTTATTATCACCTATCATTAACTGAACCAATTCACAATAACAATCCCAATCCTAGTGGTCTGTTAGAAGTAAGTTACAGATGTCCACGGGAGGGCAGTTGCCATTTGTGACTTTTGCCTGCTCATTTAATAGGTAGGTACTTCGGCAATTTGAAATCTGAAATGAAGCCATAATATGATTTGTTGGTATGCCTGTATTATCACCTAGGTATATGTTACAATCATAATACTAATAAAAGACGTAAAATTAAGGCCATCGAGCTTTTTTGAAAAGTGACAAATTTTGTAAATATGTGTAGTATATGTAATTTTAGGTAGTTTTTTCTGTCAGTGCTCTTTTCCGTATAACAAAGACAGCCGGCAATACTTCTAACGTTCATTGATAATTGCAGTTTATTTGATATCCTGTATTAATTTACAAAACGGGTAAGGAAACTTCCGTTCCCACGTTACCTGGCTCTGCTTTAATAAGTACCAGGTAATACTATGATAATGGTGCCACGTTTTGATTACAGAAAAAGCTAAGCAGGTCACGCAATCGCAGCTAGCGCACAAAATGCGTAATGCGAAGGGATATTACACTTTGGAAATGGCACCACCTAGTTCTAATGATATTGCGGTATGCTTAAAATATAGTTTGAATAACATTTGTACATTTTAATAATTTTGAAAAATTATTATTACTTATAGTTTATTTTATTCACATGTCGCACGATTTCCTGACGAAATCTCGCATCGTATACCAAACCTCGCTCGCCTCGCATCTATACCAAAACTAGCATCGTATCAGTTGCTCCGTTTTGATATAAAACAAGGTCAAACGAACTGACAAATATACACACTTTCCCATTTATAATCAAACGGACAATTAGTGTGGATACGGTTTCATCGTATCATTTTTTTCTATGTAATATAATTTTTGACTTATTTGAAAAAAAAACCTTAATGGTTTATTTTGCCTATTTAAAAAACGATAACGCAATTGTTTCACAATTCCTTTTACTTTTCGTGTGAAATTGACAATAAGACCATAAACAATGAATGTTTATTTTAATGGTTTTGTAGCACATGTTACAAATAAAATGTTGCTTTCTGCAGTCCTAATCATAAATATGTTACCTATCTACTTAGGAAGAAGACAGTAGATGCCTACTACTGTTTTAATTGTACCTATTAAATTGAAAAACAACTCTGACCGTACCTACATATATATGTGGATTTTAAAATATCTTTATATTGAAATATTTTTTTCTTTGCTTATAGAATTATAGTTAGATAGAAGAATAGGTAGATTCACTGATAAATTTTGCGTCTTTTACAGAAATTACAAGCCGACATAGCCTTGGCGAAAGAGTTCATTCAGTCTGGCTGCTTCAAGTATTTGACCGTGAAGCAGGCTTGGCTTCTTTTCCTGGTGTGTTCTGAAGTGGGCTTGTGGTTCTTTCTGGGAGAGACTATCGGAAAAATGTCTTTTGTAGGCTATAAAGTCTAAACGTAAAGAAATCTACGCAATTATTATTTCTACATATTCTCATGATTATTCTTAGTATTTCGATTTATAATAATAATGAGTAAACTACAATGTTTCAAATAATAAAAATGTATTTTGTTTTGACAAAAAAAACACCGGCAAATAAAAAATCAAAAAAATATTTTTACAATGTATCGACACGCTACTCGATTGGCATCCAACAACAGGCCTGCTAAGAAAAAACGCTTTCGCGAGCCTGAGTAGGTACCGCATATTATTAGCTCTAACCTACATTAAGTATTGATTCATTTTCCTTTATACAATATACCAATGCTGTTTAAGGTCTCCAAATCAAGGTGGTAAATCCTTTCGTTCGAGGTTAGAATACGGAAATACCAATGTAGCAAAATAATTACCTCTAAACACTTCAAACAGGAAACCAGTTATAGTTTTTTGTTAGTAAATATAGATTATATTAACAGTCATACGTTATAGTAGTAGCAGGTATCCAATCGTCGGTTACATTTCAAAGCAAATTGTGTGGATACGACTCTCATCTCAAGGCCAGATAAGTATTACTTACCAACACACATTAATGGGTAATATGTATATAAAATTCTATAAATTACTATGACGATAACATCTGTACGAGAAATTTTGCGATAACAAAATGCTTTAAAGACAAAGACAAAGACGTTTATTTGCACAAATATGGGTACATATAAAAATGTTACAAGTCTACCAGTTCAAGCCATATTTTGCCTTTTACGGCGTACAAATAGAAACAAAATAATATAAAAAAAATAATAATATAAGTTACAATATAAAAAGTAAACAAACAAATTAACTATTATTACTAAATTATCATATGACAAATTACACACACATGTAAGATTTTAAAATAAATACAAAACCGTTTAGTAATCAAAGTAGTTATATAATATACAGTACTGGTTTAAAACTTGGAAATAATTACCATAACGTTTACTTTACCACGTAAATACGTTGAACACGCATCTAATTTGAACACAATTAATGTACTCGTTTTCTCCTATAGGTAACAATTTATCTCATCCCTACTCTAATGAATGAAAACGGCCGTGACTGCTCTCCAAATGTATTTATGCGTCACTTGCTGATAATACTTTCAGCATAATACACGCTTATTTGTATAAAATTCTATACATTATAACTATTGCCCCTAATTTACGTCGCTGTTCTACTTTTAAAGGGGCGACCTATTTTGCAAGGCTCAACGACAATATCGCTGTTGGCAGAAGTTTAAAAGTACACTTTGACAAATTATACGTCAATCGCTGAAGATGGTGGCGAAGGTGCAATGCGGTGTTTCCGCGGAAACGCGAAGTTAAGAATCATGATTCGAATACAATATAAAACTTACAAAAAATGATAGTTAATGTTTTTTTGTAGCCTTAGTGTTGTGTTAATGATCTGTGTCTTTGTGTTTTTTCGGTGTCCGTTTTATTCGTGTTTCTAATTAGTAATGTTGCGGCGAGTTAACTTTTACTCAATATGTATAGCTTTCGGTCTGAGTGTTCTTCTTATTCTTGCTGGAAGTCGATATACAGATAACACAAATTACCGTCCATCCCCAGAAAGCCGCAGAAATATCAGGAATTTTTTAAAGGTTGAAGACTCCGAGGATAACTTAATACAGCCAATACCAACCAACACGTACGATGGCTCGCCGAATATAGAAAAAATTATGGAAAAAACGAGAGCAAAAATTAAATTCGAGTTATGGAATTATAACTTTAGTTATTCAGGCGTTCACCAACTTGAGGACCTGCTTATGGAGTCTGGAGGCAAACCGTTGAGAAGCCTTATCGTCTCAACTTGGCGGTCTGGAACGACCTTTCTTGGTGAGGTTCTGAATGCAATGCCAGGCAACTTTTATCATTATGAACCTCTATTGAAATATGAGATTATACAAATCAGAGGTCCTCCATATGCCGATGAGGCTTTACTTACAATGAAAAAGATGATGAAGTGTGATTATGAAGGCATGGAGGATTATTTTGAGTATGGTAAGGGACATTTGCACCAATTCAGCCACAATACAAGACTTTGGGACCACTGTAAATATAAGAAGGAGCTGTGCTTTGATGCGGACTTTACTTCCAAATTTTGCCAACTGTTCCCCTTTCAGAGTATGAAAGTTGTACGAGTGAGATTACGTCTCATCCAAGAAATACTGCAAGATAAAGAGTAAGTATTATATTGTATAAAATTATTCCTTTGCTGGCACGTTTTAAGGCATAACATTCAGGGCAGCTGGTTTTTTTTTAATGTTGCCTTTTGTTAATCAAAACTGTACCAATATTAAAAGTTTTTTTATAGCAATAGGGTAACGATCCCTGCAGGTTGATGTGCCTGATGTCTCAAACTCTCAATGAACCTAAGAATAGAATAGACTGTGAATTTTATTTTATCTTCAAGTCTCGAATAAACAACAACACACATATTTTATTGTGGACGTTACATACATAACGCTTAAGACTAAATGTTGCCTTGATGGTTCTATATTGGTGTTATTACATATCAATAATTTTGCCTGCTAGTATTCACGTAAAGGATATGATTTCGATTTTGGCATCAAAGTTGTGGTTCAGATCACTGTGATATTATTGGATATATGATGATAAGTGAGAATGCCTCCTTTCGTATTGAATATTACCATGAACTACACTTTAAACAGACATCATACTGCATACTTCAGTCAGTTAACTTGGTCAGAGAAACTCCAAGGCTTCTTCATCGTTTTTATTTAAATCACTGATTTATTTATATATGAATATGTTTCTATTCTCCTGGAATCTGTCACTTGTTTATGCAGTATTACAAGTAAAAATAATAATTATAATAACTGGGGACGATTCCACACACAGCTATCCGATTCCAAATTAGGCAATTGAATGCCTGTTTTATGGTAACCGGATAGATGATAAACATACATATATACATACGATATAATACTTATAATACTTATTTTTACTATGACCAGACACAGAACAAACAAATTTGCTCATCACACAAATGTTTTTCCTGTGAGGGAATCGAACCCACAACCTCCGTTTTGCATTTAGGGTCTCTAACCACTCGACCACGAGGTCAGTCATTAACTTTTACTGATAATAAAAAGTTAATCTAATAATGGAAAGTGATTTACAGTAAAACACATCAGAACTTAAACTTGGGTTTTACAAATCTGTTTAATAAATATTATGGGACAGACTAAAGTTTGGCTGTCAGTACAAATTACAGGAAACATGTTTTGCAGGTATTCTGTCTGAACAAGAGCTATGACTATAGTTTTATTTGATAAGAAAATCTGTGTTTAATGAGCAACCCCTGAATTATATCATAAAAATGTATTTTAATATATTGGAGGTTATTTTTTGTGACATAGATTTTATTTTAATAACAGTTTTGAAACAAAACCTGTTATAAATTATTTTCTAGGCTTAATGTGAAGGTGGTACTTTTAATTCGCGATCCCAGAGGAGTTATGCAATCGAGACAGCATCGTCACTTCTGTCAACCGGCTCCGGATTGTTGGAAGCCGGAACTACTATGTGCTGATATGATCGGCGACTATGTAGCTGCCGGTCGGTTGCTAGAAGAATATCCTAATCATTTAATGTGAGTATTGTACATTTTAGTGCTCGTACTCATCCTGGTTTACAAAAAAATTACACATCAACAAACGTTTTCTTATGCTGTTTCGAATAATAATGACATTGATTTAAGTTTCGTTCAGTTTCTACTATTGAAAAATATATTGAATAACTTGTCCATGTAATCGCTGCTTTTATTTCATGTAAATAGAAGATGTCAATGCTGCATGTGCTGTAGAGGTCACTGTACCTATGACGCCATGTCTGCCATATTTGAACTCCTTGAAATTTCTCTTTCTCTGTCCGGATCCTTTAAAGATAGAATAATATCTATATTTTTATTCAGAAGTCGTAAAATTTCATGTTACTTAAAGGACTAAAAAGTTCCTTGTACATATTTATTAAAAATCAATTATGTATTTATGAGTTATTAATTTTTTTTTATTTTCATTCACCATTTTCTGTTACACTTTCTTATGAGATTTACCCATTAGAGTGAAACACAAATAGTAGAAATACGTGTAGCATTGGTACAGCCCTGGCCTAACCTTACACATGTTCTATCAGCTTTTTTGTGGTAAAGGGGGAAACCTTCATAAGATACTACGGTGCCTTGAGAGACATACGCTGGGTTTTTGTTGTATCTTTACGCCCTAAAAACCCTCGGTGGATTTTGTCCTATTAGGGGACTCCGGGATCTCCAAACCGGTGTCCGCTGTGTTCGCGGTCCCACTTTAGCCGCCGAGAACCCCGGAAGCCTTCTTATAATCGCCTGTTATGACAAGCATAATTTGCCTTACCTGAATTCTGGTTCTGAATTAAAGGGATGGAATTTTCTACCATCTACCCCTACTTTATTATTATTTGTTTTACCTACACATGCCTACTTTATTTCATTTTAAGTTTAACTTCATACCTCCATCGCGATAGGCTTCAAATTACTACCAGATCACTTTCAAAACCCAAGGCTAAAATGTTCAAATGCAAAACTGGGACGCCTAAACAACTGTAATTAAGTGTTCCAGATACATGCTTTATATTAGTGCCAGCATCAATTATTTACTTTATCAGTTGTTCTAAATATAAACATGTGCTAAATTACACATCACATTCTGGGACACATTAACACTTGCTAACGAAGCGCAAAAAAAATAATAGTATGTTCCTGCATACTAATGATATCATACAAAATTCCCTTTTGCTTCTCAGTGTATACATAGCTAATCTTACAAGTATTTCCATAACTATTTAAAAGTTAAAAACACAGGGCAAAGTGAAGAACGGTAACAATCGGCAGCATGAGTGTTAAATATATTTAAGCTAAGAGAGATTATTTGCTACTTTTTAGATCGATCCCACTGGCGTTCGTCTCGTGCGCGTGCGCGTGCGTGCACACCGCACTGTCGCTGGCCAAGCGCTCACGCTTGACGAACGCCAGTGAGATTTCGGTCTTACTACGTTATATTAAACGTTGTGTATTAAAATTTTCTTTTTCTTGATTTTATATTATTTTTAAACTTGATTGTAGAGAATTTTCTACATACACAATTAACATTTCAAGTCTCTAGTTCATTGGGCAGGTTGTGTAAACTTGATTACAAAATTCCACTCGAATAGGCAAGACCTAGTTAGTAAAGACGTGCTAAAATGGCTACAACCCTTTTTCCTCACTTTGCTGCGAACGGAGCTGTCCTGTAATTCGTCACGGAGACCTGTAGCAGTCTCCGAATCGTAGCAACAAATAAAAATGAAAACAGTCATGGGCAGGAAATAAAATAATAATAATCATTAACATTGTATTTAGTTAAATAATACTGTGATTCGGTTCCAGGGTGCTACGTTACGAGGAGCTGGCGCTGAATCCGAACAGTACGACTCACAAGTTGCTGAAGTTCCTGGGTTTGAGTGTGACGCCGTCGATCGACGAGTTCCTGCATTCCCACACCAACGTCGAGGTGGCCGGCGTCAGCTCCACATTCAGAATCTCCCGCGAAGTGCCTTTCAGATGGAAAAACGTGTTGAAATTTAACTTTGTGGAAGAAATACAGGTGCATATATTTATGTTAACCAACTGTTTTAATTCTGTGCTAACAGACAGAAGTCATTTTCTTATTTTATTCATTCAATTCATAGTACCTGAGTTCGGGATGGTGTCCGCCGATGGACCTTCATCCATACGCTAAAAACGGAAACACAGAGTGTACTTCCTCGCTGTAGTACTTCCCCGGGCGAAACGTTCACATGTTCTACCAACCAGCAAACCCACCTCTGTCCCCGTAAGTTGCATGGTCATTGATCTCTTTCAATTATCCCTCTTTCAGATGACGTGCAAGGAAGCTATGGACCTATGGGGATACCGGATGGCCCACAACGCGTCGCACATGGCCAGCAAGGACTTCTACCCGCTCGAAAAATATTCTCTTACACAGTGATTTTAATATTCTATGAGATTATTCAACAGCTATAAACGATTAGCGATCAGATTACCTTTAAGGATACACAGCTATATTTATAGGTGAGTCATTATATATTCTTCAGGATGCATTTTCCCAATTACCGCTTAAACGTTTTGACGTTTAAAGGCGTTTAGAGGCTTCGCTAAGATTGCAAATTCTGTCAAAGTTATGTGACCGCCGGTGGGAAATGGTCGCGAGCGCTCCTGTGCTTCGAAGAGGATGCTGAGCTGTCGGTCGCTAAGCTTGTAACAGCTAGTAATTCTCGTTGGAGGCGTTAAAGGCAATTTGAGAATCTTCGAGATGTTAAAGGGTTTGCAGAAAACGCATTTATGAGGTTTCAAAGTAGGTGGATTAGCCAGCATCCGATATCTCCAATAATGAAATGGAGTATGATAAGAGCTATAGGTATTTCTGCATTTATTTTTCTTCTCTGCGTACCCCGTTAGGGACCCGGCGTGATGGCATTATTATTATTGATATTAAAAATCATAGTTCAAGAGGGAACATGTTTGTACTCCAACCAAACATGGCTGCAGAACAAACGAACGTCGGTCAAAACAATCCATATTCAGTGTCTTCTTCGATGAGTCTGTATGATGTAAACTACACTTGTACAACCATGTCTTATTGATTTACATATAATTCTTGTGTATATTATGATATCTGTGTTCCATGATATTGATTCCGGAATCGATTACAGGTCCCTCGATCATCACTGCATTGGAAAAGGAAATATCACCACTATATTGAATGGTCAGTGCCGGCTGCATAGAATGAACGAATACCTGACTGTATAATACTTTTTTTTTTTAATCCATAGGAATTCATGTTTCGTGTAATTTATTTTTTATATCAGTTAGTTTAACGGCTAAGTCTCAAAAGTAACGTAAGTACATAAAGTAGGCACTTATTGTTAGTTACGATTCATATAGATAATTTTTGTTTATGAAAAATAGTCAATTTGTGTTTATGTTATTTTAAATTTCTAAACTCTATTTGCTTTTAAATTTGATTCTTTAAGACTGATTTATTCTCTCTCTCTCTCTCTCTCTCTCTCTTTCGATCTTCATCTTATTCTAGTTCTTTATTTGGACATCATTATGTCGATTGGACAGTTATTATTCGAAAGACACGGAGAAAAGCCCTCTATATATACAAATGTACGCGTCATTTTGACTTGGAAGTGGGTGATCAAATAGTGAACGAAAATACGACATAGTTGTTAGTTAGTGAGCTCAGGTTGTGTAAAGCACCGTGGGTGTGTCTTTATATCAAAACGTAAAAGATGGACCATTAGTAACGGACAGGGGTGAGAATTGCTTGAACACGATAGCATTAGAAGCGCATAGGCAGGACACTACTAGAGAAACCGAGGTACACGCAATTTTCGCCTCTGACCACTTAACGCATCTTTATTGTTAGTTAAGCCTAGGCGAATACTTAATAATTTTAGCACTCATGGAATTGATGAATGATGCTTCCATTTAGTCACGTTAGAATAAGCAACTTATTCAATAATCGTAATAATATTGTTATTTACACTATACAACTCGACTCTAGCAGTTACACGATTTTGACATTTTTGACTTGCATCAGTTAAATTTCTTTTTTCCAATTTCTCATCGCCACAGGGCCTTGCAAACATTTAAGGTAACAACAGTTTACGAAAATGTGTAACTGAAAAGGACAAAATATTAATTTATCATTAAAATTTTATTTTATTTATTTTTATTTCTTTTACACTAATAAATATAAATTAAAAAAAATATTCATTAATATATCCACCAACATCGCTATCCTTACGATACCCAATTGTTATCCATTAAATGTCATTTGAAACAAAATTTATTTATTTCAAACAGTTCAGATTAAATAACGGAACGTTTAACTGCTAAGGTCACACCGTGTACCATATCGATGTACATGAACTCGACCTATTAGTGAAATAGCCCGGCGATGACTCGAGAGATTAGCTTTAGTTTACAAAACGACGGCAATACACCGTGAGCTTTACACCGCGTGCGTAGATAATACATAAGCGTTATACTCGTATACAATTATAACGGGACATTGTTTAGCGCTATTATTGTATTTAGACTGTTTTATCGAAGCACTTTACGTGTTTATATTTATGTATCGAATTGAAATTGTTGCATTTCATTGATGTGTCTTGCTGCGGTGGCTCGTATCGAGCGCGTATTGAATATGATATTGTTTTGTGACAAAACAGTTAACGATATACATGGTTCCTACATTTTTGTTACGTTATTGTTTTACGCACACAAACGTTTTTTTTTTAAATTTATTTTGCAGTAAATTTGCCTTCGATCCACGGCAAGATATATCCTATAAAATGCAATGTTTTGTTCAAACTATTGAATACTATGGAGTTATTAATGTACGCTACGATGGCACCAAACGAAACACCAATGTTCAAAGTGCGTTATTTATATAATATTTGTAGCTTTTGTGCCGGCGGCTAGTTGTAGGGAATATTACACAACACTTGCAAGGGAATATTACAAGCGTATGTAATTTCCGTCCATGATATTAAAAGTTCTCGATATGCCCAATGTGACGATAGAACATTATAGTTATACATATATTATACATCTAAGTGGCAAAAGCAGACTGGAAGTGGCATGCCGTTGATATATTATAATATGATACTATATTACGAAATTCCTTCACTGGGTTAACACGAGGAGGCTATGAGTTTACAATACGAATACACTTTATTGCACAACATAAAATACAGAGACACGAGATAACAAAAGGCGGTCCTATCGCTAAGATAATATTTACAGCTAATTTATTTACGTACAGTCAATTAACGACCGCTTGCTTTGTGAAATTGAAATACGTGGTTATGTCAGAATATCGTATGACACCTCGTACGGCGGCCGGTCTGCGTTATGCGAACGGGCAATGTCACTTCTAGTCTGTTGTAGCATATCAGCACAGTTCCTTGAATATAACGAAGCTAGTGACGACGCTGGGTCACCTGGCGGCTTGCTTTAGCTTAATATATTTTGTAACTACATTTGCCCCCTCGCGGATCGTATTCATATTGTATAGTATATGAAGATGCTCCTCAATCGTATCGCGACCGGATATCGTAAGCGACTAGAGACGTATACGTTGGACTACTCGTATTGAGCGACGTTTGGAACGGACGAACGGTGATCTGTGCCTACTTTACATTGGCGGGAACCGTTGTCCGTCGGCTATACGGACGTTAATATAGTAAGTTAAATGGAACTAAAATCGTAGTGAGAACATTAAGTGCACTCGATCGTGAGTGTGTGGTATTAGGTGTAATTATACGGTTTCATTATTATTTTTGTTACTTATATATCGAACTAGTCGACACCCGCGTCGTCAAACGCGACACTACACGAGGCTTGTCTTGTTGTATTCAAAAGAAATAATATCCCCATGCCCTTGTATGGGAGACGACGTACACTGGCGAGATATAAAACGCGCTATGATTAATTAATAAAACAATTACAATTGATAATTAAATCACCTAACCTATCATCTATGTTTGTAAGTAACTATAATGTATACATGATTTACTTCGGACGATACGTATAACGAAAGTGACAAGTTTTCGTGTGAAACAATTCCCCGATACGACGAACGTAAAAACGTAAGCTTTTAAAGCGTTGCCAGTTATCTAATGTAAGGATCGCTGGCTGTTAGTAATACGTAACGTGACGACGTAGCGTTTGTGGTGCGAGTCACCGCGACGCGAGTGTAGTTGCTTGTTTTCAAGTGTTGCGCCGCGGTCGCTCGCGCCCGTTACGCGTCAATGTGCTTATAAAGTATACACTTTATGTCAATGAGAAATCATCAATTACTAATTAAGATAACATGCTTCCTGATAGATCTGACAATATAATATATATTCAGTTGTATGCCTTAAAGAAATAACGGTAGTGATATAGGTAAGGTTTACTATTAAATTGCATGTTAGAA
>DWDX01003608.1:0-12885 GCA_018245675.1 Agara michaeli
AAGATTTTAAAATAAATACAAAACCGTGACTCTGGTACCCAGCATTGCACATATATCAAGACCCGGGGTTTACATCCTAAAGTAAAGATCCTTATTTTTTTACTTATAATTAATATAGCCTATGTTTATCAGTAATAATGTAGCATTCAAATGGTGAAAGAATTTTTGAAATCGATCCAGTAGTTTTTGAGCCTATTCGTTACTTACATACACACACACACACAAATCTTTCCTCTTTATAATATTAGTATAGATATAGATAAATTACAATACAATATATAAATGCATTAATATTTCAATTTTTAGAAAATATTATTATAACACCAATAAATACAATATAAACAATAAATAACGTATCTATCCTCACGAGCGCTTGATTACATCCACAATTTGGACGCTACCTCAAACCAAACTATTTCCCTTCTCTACCGTGATTAGATCCATAAGTACCATCGAAGACTCTATATTACGGTGGAGTATAGAGCAATTTAGCGCTACATGGCCACCCCAAAAGAGTCACCCTCCAATTTATTGAACTCGTCCGTCTTTCTCCGAAAAAGGACTTAAGATTCCGTCAGATTTTAACACAAGATCACGAATTGGGATATGATGTAGAGCGGTATTATTCGTATTTAGTTTCAAATAGTTAAGAGATTGATTTTGAATAAATATTTATAAAAATATATTTTTGTCGTTTTATTGACATTAAATACGAATCACAGCTTTTTAATTATGTAAATGTGTAAAAAAGAACGCTTCCAGGAAATTTTGACTTCATAAACTACGGGAAAAAAAATATTTAGTTGTTTTTAAGCGATTTATTTACTTAGCAGAAATACACTTTTTGGGTACATCGAAATTGCGTTTGGTGTCTAATATATGTAATTTTAGTTCATACCTAACAAAAATATATTTATGTAGAGTACATTAATACTAATACATGGTACGTTGTAGTATCAACTCTATATATACCCACAAATACTTGAAGGAACGTTTCCGTAGAACACTACACGCTCGCACTCACCCGAGTTTCCAACTTTCTGTTTATTGCTGTTATCGGGAATCAGGACTTGGCGGGAATATAAAAGAATTTATATCTTAACGCTATAGGTATACTTGTCAGGAAGAAAATGTTACATGCATTAGTAAAATTTCTACATATAGTTTAACTCGTACAAGTAGGAAGGCGAATACAACTTTGTCTCGATGCTTTTAGAAAAAAGGTTTTAGTCATTACAATATTTTACACTCAAAAATACAAATGATTCTGTGTAATATTGCAAAACTTACCGAACTCTGTAAAACGATGAAAAATACGCGTGACTGTATGTATATAAGTGCGTGAAATAAAAATTGATAACCCTATTTATGTTTTACGTAAACACATAAATCATAAACGATAGGATGTTTTAAGTAAAATATTAAGGAGTAAATATTCCTTCAGATTGTCTTCATTTCCCAAGTACAAATAGAATGTAAATTGTGCCAAATGACTAAGGTCCATTACCAGCCCACTACAAGATGTTTTGCGCTTTCCAATTTAATAATCCGCGTTGAGAGCTTCGCGCTTTAAAAGCTTTTCCCTCCTTCAATGAAATCGTCAACTATTTTTGCAATATCCGGTGAAATCGTCAGTAAATTTCATTTGTATTTTCTGCGTCATTTATAATATAAATGTAGTGTTTTAATGTATTATTTATATTAAATGTTATTATAATGTATGTACCCACAATTAATTCTTACAGAAAAACCAGTTAAGACGACGGTGGAAATACAATGTTTATTTCTGTAAAGATTCAACAAATGAAAATAATTATAGCAGCAGTGCTTTACATTGATCTATACGAATATAATAAAGAAGTAAAGTTTGTTTGTGTTCAGGGTGTAATCTCTGAAATTGCGGAGCAGAGTCCAAAAATGATTTGTCTGTTACATAGATATTTTATTCCTGATATTATCTAATCTAATTATAAAATGTAAAGAACATCCGTGGATGCGGTATTACTGATCTGAGTGCGTAAAGTAAAGTACATGTATATTTTATGCCCTATCTCACGGATAATATAACGGAGTAATATTTTACGGAGAAACCACGTGGTGCTATTTAATTTAAGAAAATCAAGTTACGAATATTTGTATTACATTTAAGTATGTCAAGACGACTGCAAATGACGCTCCGCACTACGGGACGCTTCCCTCTTTCGAATTCCATAACTCGGTGTAAAAGCTCTCCTCCTTAAAAGCTTTCCCTCGGTTAATTCCTATGAAAGTTTTTGATGTCGTGTTTCCTTTGGCCGAAATTTCAATTATTATGGAACTACTTAAGAGCATCTTCTAATACGAATATTCCAAACGGATGCATTAATGGATTTGTCACTTTTTTAATCGGCTAATTTCTCTCCACGTAATCCTGTAATTGAAAGTAGATTTTTTTGGCTTTATTGACAATGCTTGCCTTATACAAACATGTAGAACCTGCCCTCTGCACGATACGTGTTGTGCTTTTTTTCGACCCTTTTTTGGTCCACTACTGGAGAGGGTCTCCTCTCATAGTGAGAGAAATTTTAACCATAGTTTACCACGCTGGCCAAGAGCGGATTTTATTTTATTGTTGATCAATTTTTTTTCCGTCCATTTTTAATAATCCACGTTTCGTCACAGGTCTTCGTGTATAATGTTATAATGTTTGTGAAAGCGAATTATTGAAATTTGCAATCCAATTAAAAACAAGACAGATTTCTTAGCAAACTTGCTCTCTATGATACATTGTTTTTGATCCAGATACACTAATGGGTCATTACGCCTTCAATCGGTCGTGACATTCTGTTAATTGATTAGAAGGGTCACAATCTGTCTACAAACCCTCAAATGACAGCAATTAATATTAATGACGATCTGACCAAATCTGACCAGAGAACCTCTACTCTGATGTCAATGCCATTTAATTAAATCAAGTTTCCTAACTATGTATTAGTTCACCAGAACATTGCTACGTAAACTTAGAGATAGTATTAATAATGATTAGGTTTTTTTAAAAACAATTTGCGTTTTCGTTTACTTAAGCTTGAAAATGGTGCACGACGTTGAAGATCAATGGATAGACACACCAGGAATGGCCTCTTAGTCGAATGGCTCAAGACCCTGACCACTAAACGGTAGATTGTGGGTTCGGTTCCCACGCAGGACAAACATTTGTGGAATGAGCAGATTTGTTTGTCCTGTGTCTTAGGGTAATAAAGATATTTATATAAGTATTATACAGTGTGTATACGTATATATGTAATTTATCGGGTGTTTGGTTATCATAGCACAGGCTCTGCCTAGTTCAGGATCAGACTGCCGCGCGTGAGTGTCTCACGATATTATTATCCTTAAGACTTGAGACGTGCTGAGAGCTAACTTACTTCTTTGAAATATAAAAACAATTATCTTTGATCAAATTATTTTTAATGTTAATGTAATATATTAAACAGGTCATCTCAGACAATTTTTAACATCACAAATAACTTTTAAAATCGCATAAATTTTTCAAGCTCAATCAGCTGAAAAGTGTTCGCGTATTCTCATTTTCGTTATGTCACTGTGACGGATATTGCGTCACGGTTTTTTGCTGCAATTCCTTCCATTAGTGGGGAATAGGGGATAAGAGGAACGAGGGAGTGGGGGGATGTGGGGGAAGGCAAGATTGATTACGTTCTCACGCACAACTCGACATGAAAGGTCGTAATTAAATACCGTGTTCCTGGAAAAAATAGTATGATTATTTGAGTGATTGTGCGGGACTACAATAGAATCATGTTATTAACATCATTATATAAACAAAATAAACATAGAAAATAATTGCCGTTAGCACTGATGTTCCAGTGATTTAGTGTTCAGTCTACCGAAATCGAGAGATTGGATTTGAAATCCGTTTAAGCCGTTAATTTTATCCGAAGTCATGTACATCATAAACACCACTTACTAAAATATTCACCAATAATGTTAGATACAGTGACAATATTAGGTATATTGATACGAGCACGATTTCAAATGGTACAGTCAAACTAGACCGTACATAATTGTTATTTTTGTGCATGTAATTTTTTTGTTGTTTTGTTTTATTGTTGTTTTCTATTCGTTTTTGTTATTTTTCATTCATTTCCTTTTTTAAAGTTAATTGTACATTTATTAGCAATTGGTGTACTGCTTCAATATGTGCAATCAATGTCTTTTTCTTACTTTCTGAAAAGATAATATTTCTTTTTGTACACAGTAGATACACCGACATTGACTACAAAAATTCAAGTCCAGCTATCGAAGACGGAATTGGACGGAGACTACAATAAGACGGGACGATCCGAAGCGACGTATTGCAACAGATTCCCTTTGAAGTAAACTCTGCGAAGCAGTTATTTTCTACTATCCAAACTAGTTCGTCTAGAATATATATGTAGCTTAATAGCGAGTTAAGTCAAAAAACGGCATCCCAGAAGGAACACTTTTTTGGTAACGGGTGGAAACCTTCAAACTATATTATCACAGAAGCTATATTATACGAGTACATGGCGTTACGTATTTATTAGAGAAAGTATCTCTACTTTTTTATTTATTTACTTAATCTTCATTTCTTTATATCCGCATTCTGTCAGCGGTGAATATCTCGTGATGCGTAAGAGAAAATTATATTTCCACTTGCCATAATTTTCGTCTTAACTATATCACCCCGAAAATATTTTTACGTTCTCTACATCGAAATCTATACCAATATGTCGAATACAGGATTATCCTTTTTTGGTATATTATGTTTAAAACGGAACCTCAGCGACACTATTCACATAGTTCACCGCAAATTGCCGACTCCCTTTATCTACATCAGCAAATGCTTGGTGATTTAATGTTTCCCCACCCCTGTACCTTCGCTTTAAGTGGCAAATAAAACCTTTATTTATCGGCACTGCTCTTGTACTAACATCCAACACATGGAACGGTCCAAAGTCGGATTTGGGTTAATATTTGACTGGCTTCTTGGTGCATTGGCTAGTAAACCAGACTGTTAATACGGAGGTCCTGGGTTTTATTCCCATGAAGGACAAACATATATGTGTGAAAAAGAAATATGTTTGTTTTCTATTTGTATGATTGTCTGCTGTCCGGTTACCATAAAACCCGCATTCAATTGCCTAAATTAAAAGTTTTTAATGTTATTATTTTAAAAAAGTTACTAAAGTATACGTTACAAAATAAGGACAATAACTTTATACGAAGGTTAAATTACAAGGAACGATCAGAGTAAATGCCCATTAAAATATTACAGCAACATTTAACAGAACACTTGAGCTCAACAAACGCATAACAGAACAATATAATATGTTATTTGATTGTTCTTGATAACGGAATCTAATAACACTTTGTTTATAATAACTAGTATGAACATACTATTCCCCAACATCAATTTTACTTATTTTATTTGTGTTGACATAAAACAGGGAGTTTTTTTAATTTATTGTTTTGTTTTTTCCGCTCTGCGGCCCCCTTGTATAAAGGACAAACAGTCCGTTATCAATGGCCAGTCAACCATCGGATCACGCCCGCAGTGTGCGGGCACCCTATCTCTGGAATTACTTTGTTTATTTTGTTTAAGCAGTGATAGCCTAGTGGTTTGAAATTCAACCTCCCACTCCGGTTGGTCTCGGTTCGATCCTAGCGCACACCTCTGACTCGTAACGTGCGTTTTATAACTAGAAATATGAATATCACTTGGTATAACTAAACAAAAGTAACATTAAGTTTAGTGTACTTAGTGCCATGATCGGTTTAAATGAAGTAACTAAATGTTTCCAATATAAACTAAACCTAGATTATGTTTAGTACATAATAAGAGAAAAAAGTGATAAGCAAAACGAATCGAGATTATTTTATCCATTTTTATGTTCATTTTCTGTTGCCCGTATGAAGAGCCAATTAATTCTTTATCGTTGGTAACCGACGGAACGGATCAGCCGCAGTGAGCGCTCACCCTAACGCTTGTCGATTTGCTTTGTTTAGCCGTCCCCGAGTCTTTGAGTGTGCTAAATATGTATATCGATCGTGAGTACAATACAATCGAACCATAGCAATATTTTTTATCTATAAACTATTCTATTTATTTTTTTATTAAATTTTACAGAAATACAATAACATATACTATCGTTCGGTATTGCTAAGAAATGGGAGTAAAACTGTAAATATGCCTTCAGATTTCTTAATTTGTGAGACAGATGGGCCACTTTCTTGAAGTACGTCTCCGTTTTGATTGCAGTACGTCCTTGGTCTACCTTTTCCGGCTGCACCGTTCACACTCGCCTTATAAATCTGTTTTGTGATTGTGACATCGTTCATTTGTTTTCTGATTGTACAAAAATCAAAATAGGTTTTAAATATTAAGAATAAACGTGTATTTGAACGAACTCCCACATATTTTATAGCGAAAAAGTAAGCATAAAGAATAAAACATAACATTAAACTGACCGGAAAAAAGGAGCACGTAATAGTACAAGACGCAGAGTAAATTACCCGACGAACAAAGAATCTCGCGAGCCTCTGGGATCGCGAGAAATGGCATTGATATAATACAGCCATCTACTCGTAAATATGATATTATCAATTAGACAATAAGAACATGATCAATTTTATTAAAGTCCCAATTTTTCTGACCTGATAATCGTACTGCAGCTTGACGGGCGACCGAATTTTAATTATTTGAATTCACTAGAACCTCATTCTATAATAGCGAGCGGATTGCAGCCGTTACCATTTTCAATATAAACGCAATTGAAAATTAAAAATTATAAAGCTTCTTAACTTAAATTTCTTGGTATATATATTTAACATTCTCCATTGCTTAGACAAATCCAATGTAATTAATTAAAGTTGTAGACTATGAAAATATCATCGCGCACTGACCGATAAAAGAGAATAATAGAACAAGGCGAAGATGAGCGTGAATTAACTGGGGATGAGGAAAAACCGGCATCCTGTCAGCCGCAGTGTTAGGAGGGAAATTGTGCTTAGTTTTGATGGGGAATGAAATAATAATGGACATCTCAGATAATAATAATAATAACAATTGGGACAATCCCGCGCACGGCTATCTCGTTTCAAATTAGGCAATTAAATGCCCGTGCAATTGTCCCAATAAACACTATTTTAATTACGTTGTCACGGAACTAAGTATAGTAAAATTCGTTCTGTAGCAAACATATCTGTTTCGTCATGAATTGTGAAAATAAATATCCTTTTTTCTAAGCAAGTCACCGAGCTGCCGTTCTGTGTCATCAATATTTACATCAATATAAAAACAATTTCAGTGATGTCGGTACAAACGACGTTACATTTCGCAGAACGCTCACGTTTTTCACAATACATTAAGTTCAATAAAATTTGCAGAATTTCATAAAATCTGGGCCCGCGAAGTTATATTAGTCTTGAAAAATACCCTCCAACGGTGCTTCACTCGCCATTAATTTCCGAAGTCGTAAAAGTCCGTCCCATCCCCGTATCGCATCTTCCAAATTTTAGAATCGACTAAGTGGAAGTATTTTAAGTGTATTAAAGTTGAAAGTTTGACGGTGATGTTTCTACCCGAGCCTAACTTACTGAGTTATGAGTTATTGCGTAATGAGCAGTCGGCAGCCCGGTAACTGGATTCTAAGTAGTAACGGTTAAGAAAATTATTTTGTTATTAAATTACGTTTTTTAAATTATTGATCAATATTGTTACGAAATGGTTTCACCCATTTGTTTTTTAACATTTTTACCATTTGAAAAAAGGAAATGACTATTTTGTTGTGGATAAGAAAATACTTTTACAGTTCATTAATTATCCTCACAACTCACGCATTTTGTTTCAAGCTTCATCATCTGTAATCTCCTTTACAACGTAACAGCTATCCTTTCAATGTGAAGAAAATCTTTACACAACTTCCACCTGAGGGGTTACTTGTAAAATGTAATCTCTCGATGCATCACCAATTCGCGAAACGGCTTTTATGCAGTCCGAATTAACTGCTCCTTAATTACCAGTCAAAATGTTTCAATCAGCTAAAAGCTATCTTTTGGAAGGCTTTCAAACGTTGAATTTCCTGGACGAAATTCACATTTATATGCGTCTGGCTTCTACGTAAAGTTATCGCAGATTTTAGTGTTTCCTTTTTCGGTTGCTTGTTATGTTACAGTCTTTTATATATTACCAAATACCGAATCTGCAATGGAACGTTGCTTTTGTAATGTGGGCAAAAAATATATTGCAGATTTGGTTTCCAACGATTTCCATTTCCCGTAATGTTACAATTTTATAATATTGTACACTTAAACAGCAGTGGTATGCTACTTTGGATTTGAAGTTTGCCAAGCACCAGTAAAAGATTGAACGGGGAACTAAAATACTGGAAATATCCAGACTGTCCGATGCAGACGTCTCAATATTTTACGACTAATATAAAATGCCATACTTTTAGTTCTGATTCAATATTTCATTGGTAAAAAGTACTTTAATAAATTGAATTTCTTGTCTTATCGCTTATTGTTGGAGACACATAAACAAGTCTCGCTGCGGCGAATAGAGATGACGAAACAAGAAACCTATGTACAACGTACAAGGCATAATAAGGTAGCACACTGGTCCTTGCAGACCTGTGAAGCAATTACTTAATTGATTTCAAAGTTTATTCCTAATTTTGTTTACTAGCATCGGCTAACAACGGTCATGTGTCACAAGAAATAGAAAAAGATACTCCACTGGAGAATATTTCGTGATTTTTTTTCGACACTTATTATTCCACTGTTGGACATATCTCCTTCTTATAGTGAGAAGGCTTTTGGTCATAGTCTACCATACTGGTCGAGTGAGAATTATCAAATTTACCATAATGTACCTGAGAAAATATTATGTAATTTATAATATCTCTCAGGTGTGCGGCCTTCCTTACGATCTTATTTAAAATTAAGTTTCTTGTTGTATTAACAGTAAGCATGTGAGTTATTTTGTAATATCAAAGGACTTCTGTAACAGTAAACATAATATTTTTTTAACAATACACTCCCGCTATTAAAGTACGAGTAACGTTTCAAATAATCCCGTATCGTATTTTGTGAACCAATCTAATTCAACAGAGAAGCTACGTAAGTGGGGTACTACTCGTAAATTGCACGGTGCGACTCGCCACACGACACGGCAGTTGCATTTAATCAAATGCGACACGCTTCAGGACGTCCCCGAGTACATTTGTCAGGTACTCCCCGCTGCAGCTGCATCGCACTAACATCTGGAGTGCACTGTTTGGTCCTTCTGAGACGCTGTTTACTTACATTCACTCAAAATTCACAATTCAATTCCAAGATGGGTATGAAGCGACGCACTTAAAATGGAACGCAGGAAAACATTTTTATTTTATTTTATTACGAGCGTTATGAGCCATGGAAAGCAAGAAACAGACAAAATTGTTACCATATAATTAATTTTCCAAGAAATCTAAGTTCTCGGTTAGTTTATAGTTTTATGGAAAACCTTTTGCATATCGGTATAGTCTTACTAATCCTATATTTATTAATTACGGCAACTGAAATGTTGAAGTAATGTTTGACAATATTAATTAAATATTTACAACAAAAAAATGTATTAAAATTATTTTGCACAACTCATTAGATACTTTCATACACAGTACAGCTTGATTTTCCTATGAACAATTAGTTCGTCGGAAACCAACTCTGAACACATTAATCTCGCGGCCATAGCACAGAATAAAGGTGAAGTTGGAAAAATAAGTATACCTCCGTGTGTTACGCGGAGATTTAGCTCATTAAGGCTGAATACACACTTGCTACTTACACCATAAACTAGTTACAACAATGACTTGTATGAATTGTTTAGAAAGTCGCGAACAGTTTTTAACTCAGGACTGCGTATATACTCGTATTTACTTATGGATTATTTATCATTTTTCTCGTACCATAATTGTACTATATGTTTACTTTTATTGCCTGTACAGTTTTTCATCCTCTGCAAGGATTGGGTTGGTAGAGAATGCTCTAAGACATTCAATAGGTACGTCTGCTATAAGTTCATACAATAAATTAACAAGATGACCTAATGGTCTACATGATGCTCGCATGAGACATCTTTTACGCGATTGAGTTGCATAGTCGCTACGATGTGGTGCGTCTGTTTCTTCTCTTATAGCAATGGACGCGGGAACGAACAGAAAAGTTGGTTAACGTAGTTAAGAGGGATTTTGCTCGATTTTTACCACATTTCGCCTGCGAATTGGGAGCGACGTAATTTATTTAGTGTTGTGTTTTGTTCCGGACAATAATACGACTGGCATTTTTTTCCATTTTTAACTGCCACTGATAATGTAAATTTGTAATGTTTTGTTTGCTTACCCAAGTCTGGGGTGTTACGTTTGTTATATTGGAGTATATTTCCAAAGATGTAACTGTATACTCAGTAACTGGATAAACAGTTCGTAAAATTAATAATCGAAACCGTAAAAAATTAAAGTCAATACTTATCACTGGTCTATTGGTTAGAAACCCTGGCTACTAATCCGGAGGTGATGGTTCGAATACCACTCAGGATAAACGTGATGAACAGATATGTTTTTTCCGTGTCTATTTATATGTATGTTTAACTTCAGACTGGTTATATTAAAAAAAGATATTTAACTGCCTAGTTCGTAAGGAGATATTGTGGAGTTATGCTAATATATAAAGTTAAAGTTTATAGATATCATTATTATAACATTACAAATTTAACTGTAAATACAGCTACGTTAGACATGAGAAGCATTATAAAGCAACAATTTTAGTGGCCATAGAATTGTTATTATACTAAAATTATCGTAGAAAGGAAGTTAGAACACTAAAAGGCGATTACCATTCCAAAGTCATATCACAACTTAACCACAATAAAGTCCGAGGTTATTACAATGCTCAGTAGAACAGAAGACTCTCGACTTTCACGACTCACCATGAAAAGTTATTGGGTAAGGAAATAATTACAATTTTTACAGGGAAATGCTCTCTTGAATTATGTATATGAATTATGTCCATATCCTAATCATATAATACACGAAAAAAATGTTTTTATATTTCAATCATAGAAATATGTTGGAATTTTCACCTAGATCTATTATGTTTGGACTAAATCTATAATATATATTTTTTCAGTTGTAGATCGTATTTTCACGAAAATAACAAGTAATATTACTAATTTTACTTTGAACTTTAAGTTTCATGAATTATTATAATAACTTGCAGGAAGTGAAGAGTAGTAATGGGAAGGCGTAAGTTGCGCTGTTAAAGGGCAATCCGGACCAGAGACAAATAGGAAGCGGCAGGTAAGGTAATCCCGGGATCACAGCCGCAATATGTCAACGTTCATCCTGAGAATAATTGCATTGCACTAAACAACAACCTGTTGTCGCTCAGATATAATACTAGTTCTAGTATATTGTTGTTGGTGAATGTAAATTAATTAATTATTAATTGAGTTATTACTGTTGGCCGCTTAGTATATAAATGTAAAAGTATGTAATGTAATAGTATATAAATGTACGAATGTAAAAGATTGTTGCTTTCTTCGGATGTTTGTGAGTGTATAACGCAAAAAAATACTGCCTCAAATTGTATGCAATTACGCATATAAATACTTTATGGCGCGGTAAGTGACATAGAGTCCATTTTATCGTGAAAAATATACGATTCTTCTGGGATTTAGACCTTGACAACTAAGCCGTTTAATAAAATATCCAGGCATGTAATTTTTTCTTGGGATAACGGATGAGTGCTTTTTATCTCGACCACGAAACAATTTCGAAGATGAAAACTTGTCGTTTTATTATTTAATTTAAAGATAAAATGAAACTGACGCGAATTATTAAAAAGTCTCTCCTCCGCTGGAAGACTGATAGTACGCGTAAATTTAAAATGGCTGCAACACAATATACCTACACGTATGGTACTAAATAGATTACAAACATTAAGTTTGATGAAATGGTCTAGATTTTCTAAAAGGACTTTTCAAGTGTATCATATAAACATTGTTATACTCATAAAAATACGAAATATGGAAAAATATTCTCTTAATATGGTATCTGTATAATTAGAAAATTAATACTTACATTCTATATCGCTATTGATATAAGGGTAGGCCCACCAACCCACATCTACCCCGTGTAAGCCGTAATTGCGCGGCCACATTTCGGGGGTAAAATACATAAATTATACCTTTTATTCGTTCGATTGTGCGCGTTATTGCTATTATTAACCCACCCTTCCGGCATATTGAAACATTCACCTCGATATTACTAATACTCCGCTCGTAACACTAATATAATATATTCTGAGTCAAGGATGCTGCCTTATGTGTAGACCTGATTATTAGTACTTATCAATGATTGGAATATTGTATAAGGTACGATAAAGATACCTGCAAGCTAAGAATAAAACTATTTGTATTGACTAGTTCCAGTATGCTCGACAAAATGCAAATAAAAAAATTAAAATGCTTTATTTATTCTTTATTTTAAGGATTTGTTTAAAGGACGCTTGTCCCTCTTAGGAAGCATCGACGCTGTTCTTCTGGCGAAATTGTGACCAAGAACGATATTACGCTAAAACAACTAATATAATATGACAGGCTATATCATATAAATATCGTGGTTTTGTATTAACATAAAGAGTATATTAAATCGGGTATAATATCCCAAGCCCTATAGAAAACGTGGTACCGAATTGTGTATGTTTCCTACACTATGGAACAACACTAACAATTAAAAAATATTAGTAAGTTAGTAAAATTTTAAACTATTTTAAATCTATACTAATATTATAAAGCTGAAGAGTTTGTTTGTTTGTTTGTTTGTT
>DWDX01003609.1:0-12884 GCA_018245675.1 Agara michaeli
GGCATTTTGACTGGAAGAGAATAATTGCGCAGCTCGTGCCCCACGTAGTCAAATAAACGCCTTGCTAATGTTCTTCGGTATAATACCAAAACCTATGGAATTCTATAAGCAGCGTAGCCGCGCATTTAGTAGGCAAGATGCTAAAGTTTGTGGACAGGCGGTGACAGCGGTCAAACTTATAAACCCACCTCCTTACAATATAGAACTTACGGCACTGCGAATTCTATAGAAATATACTTGATGGCAGTCGACGAATTTCTTTATTAAATCAAAACTGTAATTATTTTAAAGTAATATCATTTAACTTATGAAATAATACAATTTTCTTTTCTTCTAGTCTATCTAATGAAAGTATAATATATCTACCAAACAGGGAACATATTTTACAATATTTGTAACAAATAATTGGTTACGTTCTTTATAATTCATGTACATTTTTTTGGCGATAAATACTTATATATTTTTATCATTATTTTTATAATATGGTCATGAATTGTTGCATCGTATATAAATTCACTTAATATTAATATACGAGATTTTAATGTTTTTCTCTTCTGTTTTCAAGCGAAGGCTGTAGGAACGCCGTATTTACTACTCCAAGTATCCTATTACGTGATTTCTCACCGTGCGAACCTCCAAGATGTCGCTTCCTCCAGTCGTTATTCGTATAATCGCTCTCTTTGCCGAACGACGTACCTACTTGCTATATTGTAGAAAACTTGCCGCTCAAGTTCCTGAACGTTTCTGAATAATATCGCAACGTATAAGCGCAGCGCAAACTGTAACTGCATTGAGATTTGTAGTTTGATAGCTCTATTTCTATGTTAACAACATTTCTTAACGCTCACATTTTCTCTGACACAACCATTTTTTCTTCCACTCTACGTATATAATGAATTACGACAACATCGTACAGGCGAAAATTCATGATTAAGTTGATCGATCATGAATTCATATAGAATAAGCGTTCAAAGCCTCGTAACTTCGGAGAACTGGTTAATTGGTCTATTCCAATATTTTTCTTGTTAGCATAAGTACATTAAAACCTTGGAAAGTGTTTTAAAGGAAATCATCCTTGAAATAGTAATTGTTATTTCGTTTCATCTAACATTTAATACCAACGCCGCCAATATAATACATATGTAAAACAAATCTACCTTCCAAAAACTATAAATGATATTTTAAATTAATAATATTAATCGATTTAGAAACACTCTGGTCATTAGCTTGGCAATGCAAGCTCAGTGTTTGCCAGCCTTAAATGTATTATTTTCAATTTGTCTATTTTGAATAGCTGCACGTAACTCCACAAGTGTGGATACACTCCGCTCCACAATAAACTTGCTGTGACTTAATAACTGCAACGGGAACTTTCTCACACGAAACTTTACCTCTATTGGATATTTTGGTTGTATTGTTTTCGTTTCTTTGTAAGTCTCATCGTGTAAGAATACTTTTTTTTTTTTTTTTACAAAATACAAAATGCTTTATTTGCTGGATTTAGGTACATACAATTACATACATACTTGCTACATTAAAAATGTGTTCAATGTCATGAAAATGCTCTAGTGTTATATATAATATAGATTTGAACGGAAGTTGCAGGTTCGATGCTCACCCGGGACTAATATTTATGTGCGATGACCACTATTCTTTATTCTGTGTTAAAGTGTAAAATAGAGTATATATTTATCAATGTATGTTTGTCAGTTGTTTAGTTACCATAGAACAAGCTCTGCCGAGTTTGGGATCAGGTGGATATCGATAAGCAATAGCGGGTATTCGTTCATTTAATGGGTGACCGCTAATGAAATCCCTGAAACCATTTGGAGCTTCTTAGGGCACGATTAGCAGACAATTTTGGTAATACTAGATAATAGTTATCAAATTTTGTACTAACGATTCAGTTAACTAGCATGGTAGATAACCGTATTTTTTGAAAACAATTTGGTATACTTCACATCAAAAATAAAATAGTATTTCTGATAATTAAATTATTATATAAAAGTAAAAGAATTCTGTACTCTTCTTGAACCTTATACTATAATAGATGTTTAATGTCGTATATACTGAAGTTCGTTGTTTTCAAGCGAGAGATATGACCCGTAATTTGCGAGGATATCTCGGACGCAACTACTCGTAAGTAGTTACATCAACGTAAATACTGCGCACAAAATAGAAAAGCCTGTGGTACTTCGGCCGCCCGCAGTAAGATAAACAATTCGTTTTTATAAGCAGAATCTTATTATACATGCCTGTGGAGAGCCATCGTTCGCTCAAGAAAGCGCCGACGGAACAGAGATGTGATTTATCATCGGCCATTGTCACGGGACCAATTGACGTTTTTCCTTCTATCATATATTCTGATATATTGGATGTTGTTTGTTTACTTGAGCTTTGGTGATTTGACGGAGACGAGTAAATTTCTTATATTTGTAATTTTTAATAGCAAAATTTGTTATAAGTACATAATATGGATGGTTATTTGACGTAGAGATAATTTCATTTAAAACGTTTGCAGCTTCAGCCAACAATTATGAGTAGTAATTACGAAACCCTTCGATCAACAATTCTTTTGATCGAAGGGTCATAACCATTCAAAGGCAAAGAAATTACGCCTCGTATATTAAGGCTGCCGATCGGTAGGGGTTCAAAAATGGCAATCTGGACAGCCGGTTCCAATAATTCTTCTCAATCATCCAAGAATATTTTTAATAGTTACAATTTGTCACCATCACGAAGGGAAACGACAAACAAGAAACAATAGAGGGTAATTAAATAGACAAATAAAATACTCCGAATATCTATAAGTGATTTAATCATCATTAACGGAATTGAAATAAAACAAAACGGTTGGTTATTGTAAAAATTGTGATATATTCTTTCTTAAACTATGAATATTTAACTGTACAAAATACATGCTGATTTCTAATTTACATATCAATATATTATATATATTTAATTTAACAAATCATCTGTATAAAATAATATTATTCAATGGCTGGCGACGATCGATCGTTTGTTAATGCTTTCCTTAGTTTCACTGTCGCAAACTGTTGAGGCCTGCGTTAAAAAAGCGTATCTCTATATACAGCTCAAATAATTTACGAGTGTAATGGAATTATAGATGCTTAGTGTTTGCTTTAATTACAACGCAAGTGATGTAATTGCATTTTTATCATAAACAAAACTAACTGTTGAAGGTACGAATTTTTAAATGTATAACGTTAGAATTATTATAAAAATGTTTGCAATTAGAGCAAAAACAGAAACTGTAGTTTCATTTACTGGATATGCGGTGATAGATTTACTGAAAGCGTTTATCTATTCACATTTAACGAGCTCACTCTGTAAAGAACATTTTCGCTGTTGAAAAAAGATGTGGAACATGTTACGTCAACGTTGCCCGAGCACGTACTTGACTCTTTTATCACTTTTTAAGCGTTTAAAGTCTACTAAAACTCGTTTTAAAGGACTAAATGTGAAAATTAGGAAGAATTTTCTGTTCCACTTTTATTTATTTCTAGATGCTAAGTGTCAATTGAATAGTATCAGTTTAAAGGCATATAGGCTTAATCATATTTATGACAAGTCGAATATTTTAATGATGTTTATGATTACAATAAATAAATTATGTCTTGAAAAAGAGTATTTTTGCATCCTTCAAAAAGAAATTACCACTGGGATTATTAGATCATGCAAGATGTTTAAAGCTTCTAAGATAAGTAATAACTTCTTACTTCACATTTGTGTACTAAGAATATTTTTTATAATAAAATCTCGATTTTTATATGTGGTTAAATAAAACATTCCCATTTTATACCCAAAATAACGATAACAACAACAATAAAGTACATACATAACATAAATCTACACAAGGTTTAGTATAAATGACTACGTAAAGCGGTAATGTAGGTTACATGACTAAATTAAAAATACGCTATTTTCGAGCAAGTATGAAAACTACATGTTCTAAAAAATTTTAATTTCCAAATATTGTTTTGGTAGCCAAACAAAATATATTTATATGCGATGTAAGAATTTTAGGATTATGTGTCATATTCAAAGAATTTTACAGTAATGTATTAAAAAAATAACAAAAAAGAAACTTAATAATTACTACTTGTACATGGCAGTTTCCCGACCCCATAAATCATACCACGGTCCAAACGTATGGCCTTCTTCGGGTAATTCGGTTGCCTCTGAAGGCCTCTTTAGCAATTTTGTACGCGGAAGCAATTGTGGTCTCTGCTGTTTCAATGCTTCATTGAACTTTTGATCGTCTGATTCGCTGTAAGGGCCCTCGCTTCTACGATCCGTAAAGCGTCTAGCTTCGAGTCTCGCTTCTTCTTGGCGTATCTTTGACTTCTCTGCTTTTTTTGAGTCTGTCTCATAATCGTATCGAGATGCACGTCTTTCTTGATCACTAAAGTACGATATATTCGACTCATAATATCTCTCTTCCTTGCGACCGTTGTATTGCAATGTGCTATCATCATAGCTCCTGTTTATTCTATTTCGTGGTCTTGTGTCTCTGCTCTTTGTGTCTGTAAAATCTTTTTTTACATGTCGTCGGTCTAGTGAGTAATCAATTCTCGGTTCTCTATTTTCAAAGTTTCTCGTAGGGTCTTTTTTCTGATTTCTAGTTTCAGCCTGTGGATATTCTTTGTGATTTTTACTATCAAAGTTATTGTGTTGGCGGAACTTTTCGTCATTATTTGGACGTTTCTTATATTTTAAGGTTCCATCATCATGACCATTATAAGCATCTTCATTTCGAACATCATTGTTATTACGCTCTGCGGTAACTCCGTAACGATCAATGTGTAATTCGTTATCTTTGTACTTTAATGTTTCAGAAGATGCTGAGAACGTTTTTATTTCCTTAGAACTATCTTTGAACGTTTTGAATTCCATTTTGGGCGGAGTACGCTCATGTGATGATTTTTTAATTTTCTCCGTAATTGTAGCTCGCACATGGGGCTTAATTGGTGTCACTTCAATTTCTTCGAATTCTGGCATATATGCATTTTCTTTACTATTTTTGACTTCATCGTTTAACAACTGCGCTTGTCGACGACGATCAAGTTCTTGTTGCTTCTTAGACGTCATATGGTCATCGACTATTATGCAATCATATGGATCAGTGCTCGAAGCGATAGAATTAACATCCGAACTGCTGTCATTATCATATCTTTGCAAAATTTCTCTTCGTTTTACCGTTTTCATTACAAAGCCTTCACCATTTTCATCGTTATAAAAACTGTTTTCAAAATTCGTTTTTATTGTACTCGTATTGGTTAAATCTGAGTGCCGAGATTCATTTCTGGGTATAAATTCATCTTGCTTCTCCTCAACAATAGACTTTTCAGACATACTTTTTTTGTTCATTTGTGATTGAGTATAGTTGTCATTTATCTTTCGTCCTTTTTCTAAGCGTTCCTCATTTTGAATTGACCCCAAGCTTCGAGCTTGCCGTATTCCACCGTTAATCTTGACATCTTTTCTGTCAATCGTTTCATGAGCTCGAGACTGGATATTTTCTTTGGCTGCTGGTTTTTCAGTACCATTAGGCTTTCTTTGTTCAGGTATATCTGGTGCTGGTCTTAATTCTTTTTTGAGTTTAACGAAAAGCTTTTTCTTATATTCTGGCACTGTATCCACAATATCACGATGTTGCCAAAGAGACATGCCTTCCATTATTTCTTCAGAAGTTGTACGACCAAATTTCCAAAATGATTTGGTTCTTTTAATTTTTTGAGAATCCTTGTCCATTTCAAGCATATTGCGTAAAAGCAATTGCTGGTCGTCGGTTAGATATCCGTTGCTTGTGTTGTTTTGTTTTAGGCCTCGTTTTAAGCTTTGAGTTTTTAGTAGGTAAGATTTATGTTCGTTGTTATGTTGAGCTGACTTACTACGAAAACAAATAAAACAAAAATATAGCAAAAAAACATAATATTAACAAAATGAAAGCAACAGAAGTAACAAGCACATGATAACAATGCTGACACATCCAAGCTCAAACTATGCTTACCTAATAGGCACTCGGTGTCGTTGCGCCTCTTCATCGCTATAATCTACATCAGGTTGTGGTGGAGGTTCGTTTGAGAAACCTGAGTCATTGGAGCTATGTAATGACACGTTACCAACCGCACCGACAGCAGAAACTACAGTTTTAGCTGGCGCTGCCTTACTTTGAGCCAACTGTAACAAATAGAAAATACATGAACATTACGAAAATGAATTTACTATAATGTTTAATGCCTATTATATTTCAAGAGATATAAAAAGCATGTTCAATTATCTACCTGTGATCTCATCGGTAGTGTTTGTGGTCCGAAACTTCTGGTTTCAATTACTGCGTGTGTTGTAAAACTGGCTGCTGACGTCGAATTTTTAATCGCGCCTGTGGCTGACGATGTTGCTGATGGATGAAAAGTGGCACTAGCTGACGAGCTCAGTGCGCCAGGAGATGGTGCCGGTAAAGTCGGCGGCAATCCTGGTGAACTAGTACCTAGGCGACCCTAAAATAGAAATGTATTATGTATTATAGCAATAACATTATTATACGATAGTGAAGGTTAATGTTAGAACTTGGTGTTACCTTGGTAACATGATGAGCGGTGACTGTGTCACCAAACATTCGCGCTGGCGGATGAGAGTGAGAATGAGCTGTTGCGTTACTAGACGAAATTTGCGCATGCGCTACAGGAGCAGGTGGTGGAGTTTCACTTGGTGTTTGTGCCGTACTCCAGCGAGCTGGTGAATTTCCACTGAAACAGAGAATCCTTTTATTCATTATTTCTGACCATAGACTAAGGTTGATACATAGTTATATTTTCAATATCTGGGAAAAGGTAAGGTTGCATTGATTCTTGTTTTAAAACAAACAATTTATGAATAAGCTTCGTGCTTAATCAATTACCCCGTCTCTTCGTTGGGTATTGGTTCCGTATAAGCTAGAGGGAACCATCCTGCGCTGTGTGTTCGTAAGTTTTCTCCATATTGCCACCCTTTAGTCCTGTCTCCTAGTAGTGCGAGGACGTCTCCTTGCTGGAAACTAAGTTGGTTGTCCCCGGCTGCCGCATACGCATATAATGCTCGGGCGAGAGGTGGATCCCGTGACGTACACGTTGGCGGCGCTAGTGATGATGGGCGTGTCGTTGTACGAGTGTCAGTATCTGCAAAATGATTAAACGTTGACCTCGCTTTGCGCATTACTATAAAACTCAATAAAACAATTTTTTGTTTATTCATGTCTGTCTACATTATACAATTTCAGCGTTTTCATTATCTATCTTTAGTTATACCTACAATGTATAAGTATTCTGGCGGAAAATAGCTACCGTTTAATTAGTGTTTTAAATAAGTTTATGTTTCTAATAGTAAATATAAATAATTATACATTTTTTATTATGTATACCTACTGAATTTTAATTACAGATAACGCTTAGTTGATTATCTCTATTAATGTCATGTAAATAATTACCATGTTCGCTGCCGTGTAGTGTTTGTAGATTGAAATCTGATTTCGCTCTTGATAATCCCTGAGCAGGTGAACCAAGTTCTCCAATAGATCGGACGTCGAGGCATGAGGCATCGACAGATCGTGTCTTACGTAAGGCAGAACCGACTGATGCCCTGTCGTCATCGTCGCCATTGCGTGGACTAGCATACACGTCTTCCTCAGCCCAAAACGACACTTGCTGTTTAGATAAACAATGATATATATTATTCATGAAAACTTTTACAATGTTGAATTTATTTAAAATCAATTGTTTTGAAATCGGATTCTAATAAATTTCACTTAGCATTGGACCATAATAAAATATTTAATTTTTTTATTGGTTGATTAATAGGTACATAACAATTTAAAAAGTAATTTTTTATTTTTAAAAAGTCAATGGAACCAATTTGCTAACATAATTTAATCAAACACGTAATCTCGGTAATGCACTTGATGTGTAAAATAATTCTCTATAATAGATTTTTACGCTGAGCTTTTTGTACCCCAGAGTGTAAGTATATGAATATTTATGATGCAAATTTATTTTCTTTAGGTGACCGCCAAACGTATCTTATAATAAAATTTCCCTTGACCCAGTCGTTTAAGCTTACCCTCATTCTGCTCACGAACATGGCTTCGACATTAGGCGGGAGGTATTCTCTAGTGCGAGATACTTCTAACCACTCATCGAGGCCTGCGTTGTAAGTGGCCGCGCCAGCCGTGTGGTAAGCAAGCCAGTGTTTCGCAAGAGAGCACTGTCGCTCCAACACAAAACCATAACGACGACGTTCTTGAGTCATGGCCTGCAAGTAGACGGAAATGTGCATAAGAGTGCATTTAGATGTTAAGTACTAGTCTTAATTGTCTGTTCGAGTTCTTGTAAGTTAGTGTAATATTGATCGGGATATAGCCATAGTTATTCAGTGCGATAATCTTTGCAAGTTAGTACGCTAATGACCTAAAGTACTAGATGCAACTAAAGGTTATTTTTTGCGGCACTAAAATGATTCAATGTATAAATGTTTACTCTGTGTAAACATCAATTACCAATAATGTTGTTTCTTGAATAAATTATTTACGTATATAAATAAAGTGGAATGTTAAGGATATTATGTATAATACTTACATTTTTCAAGCTTTGCTCACAAAATGCGTCTAATTTTGTTTTTTCTTCCTCCAATATTTGCATGCTCTGAAACGAAAATGAAATTAATATGTATACAATAAGTACTCGAAGAATAAAAGTCGAAATGTTATTAATTTGATTAGCACATTTTTGTTTGTAGATACTGAGTTCTATGGATGACAAGCAATCACAGTCATTCATTATTAGTATTGAAACATGGCCAAAATAATATTATATCGTCGAGGAAATTATGTATAATGTACGCGATGAATATGAGATATAAAGTCTTAGTATGATTACAGTATAGCATGAGTTATTATTTTGTTTTAAGTTTGTATATATCTCTACCATAATATTTATTTCATATATGTAGTTAAAAAAAGCTAATTATACAAACACGCAAAAATGTGATTTCAATGATATCGCAACATACTTTTGTCCTACTTTACTCACTGAAACGCTGAAATTGCAATGCTGCTTTTATAATTACTATAATGATATAAAAATATATTATTTCTATAGCTTAAAAGTGATCATTTTGTAGCATGCTAAAATAACCGATTTTAGAAAACAGTATTATTGTGTTTTAAACAATCTATTTAACTCGGTAGTTTCTACCTTCATCTCTTTGTCCATTGCTGAGCCGACTTTAGTGGCATTCGTTTTCTTCTTTCGTTGCTTTTTGATCGTCGCAGCCGCCTTGCTGTAGCTTTCTGAACGCAGTTTGTGTTGTTGCAAGAACCGTTTCTGTTCCGACTATAATACAGATAAATCGTTAGAATTTGGATCTTTGAAATTGTAGTACGTATTCCGTCTAAGCAAATACATTATTTAAAGTGTAATATATATGTACCTACTTTACATAATTATTGAGTTGTGACAATAATTCTTTTAAAGTGGGTGTCTGAAAACATGTTCAATAGGTCACAGTAGATTTACGCTTCATATCAGCAAGAAATCTAATTCAATGAAATTATTTCCTTTTTACAATTAGCGTAAAATAAACTACCAATTTAGGTTCTAAATTAATCAAATTCTCCTTTTTCGCAGCTGAAGATCGGGAACGCGCTGTTCAAAAATTGTCCCCGTATCTAAACTTACTTAGAATGCAATACTCGTTATTTAAGCAAAGTGTGAAAGTTTATATTACAATTTCCACGTTGGGAATTAAAAAGGTAGACAGCACTCCGAAAAGCGTGTAGGTGTATGATTGTAGGCCGTCCAATTCCAGGAAAACTTTTTTAATAGAAATTCTTATCTCGATAAACGAGACGCTTTAGGTTATTTGAACTTGGAGTGTGGCTCCGGTGTCTAGCAAACAATCCCTTGTAATACGAGGGGTGATTCGTAAGAAATCGAAACTCGCCGTTGTGCAAATACAAAAGGCAACTTACCAAGTTACGATTAAGGCGATGTTGTTTAGTATTTATATAAACGGAAATAAAAGTGTATATTTCGTTTACTGACCTGCACTACTTTTGTGTCTTTCTCCAGATTAGTCTCCAAAGGTACCAGTAAATCTACGTAGAACGCCTTCAACTGTAGTAAAAAACGAATGATTATAACCGAATGAGAAAATAACGCAATAAAAATCTATTTATGACCGGTGCTTTATGAGAACAGTAAAAATTCCCATACCTCCTCCTCGCATGTTAATTTTCTTGTGTTAAATTCACACCCATAGTCATATAGTACCTACCTACTGTTTTATATATAAGGCAACAGTAAATAGGTATTATGTTAAGTGGTTATGGGTTTATTGTAAATTTGAATCGTGTATATCCTACAAGTTTTGATATTTTTAAATTCACATCTTTGTTGCATCTAGACACAGAACAAATGAGTGTGCTCATCACACAAATATTTGTCCTGGGTGGGAATCGAACCCACGAAATCCGGTATAGCAGTCAGAATCTCTACCACTCGACTACGAGGCCAATCAATATATGATACTGTATATATAAGATACAACTGAACCAAATGTTATATTATACACATTTTGCAATATACAAAATGCAAAGTATTCCAGCTATTTGAAATTTAAAATTCAACTATTCCTATCAAAATCATCATACGACGGAAACAAGCATAACTGCTATTTTACAGTGTATCACCCTCTACAAACTGCGATACCGTAATGAATTTGAATTAATTTCAATATTGACGTATTCAACATATAAAAAATTTTGTATCACGAATCTGTTGTAAGTGAAACCATGAAATCTTCATATGCTTGAATTGACTAACTTCTTATGGATTTCTCTCGAATACACACAAGAAGCTGAACTTGAACGCATTCTCAATTGTTCATTATAAATTTATGAACAATGAGTAGTCTAACATAAAACTGAGATGACGTATTGCTCAATAAAGGTACGTCAATATTAGTAATAATAGTACTCTTACAATATTCATTTGTTGATCTTGAATTTCTCGGTACACTTCCACGACCTTCATGAGGGCAGTTCCTGAAAAAAAAAATCAATAGTCATAATGTTACAATCAATCTATACCTACTTAGAACAACTTACTTTGTACCGTCTGGACGAACACCTCAAAGGGCACGTGAAGTAATTAGCCTCACTTATGATATAATTGGAGTCGTAACCCTTGGCCAACATTCGGGCGATTTAAATACATTCGACTATCACGTTACATCTTGTCCCCCCCCACAAATTCACAACTGAATAGTTCGGTGAACAGGTATCCTAACACACGGCTCCCTATTGTTGCTTAATGGGCCATAAATAGAATGTTGCTGCTAGTACTGGCTTAGTACGTTGTTTGTTAGACTCATTGGTGGGCTCCGATCTATCACTCATAACTTAATGGTCTAACGTAGTTAGCGCGAGGTAGTGTTTAGTGGCCGACCCGTCAGACTCATGAATGCTTTTACCAACCAATATTTACCGTACTTTAATATAAAAATATATGCTTATATGTTTTTACTATTGTAGACATTTTTGTCCCACATCAGTTGAGCGATGTATAGCATAATCTGCTAAGTGTGTTACGAGTCAATATGTGACAGTCGAGTAAGCTGTGTGCCGAGTGAAATCAACGCTTCAACTGTCAACCTGTCACAAAGTTTACGATACAATATTTAAGTACATTCCAGAGACGTACCTGCAGTTTCTCTACCGAATGTAGCAACGGAGTGACTAGCCAGGCGTGCCTGTGCAATGCCCTTTCATCAAGCGATTGGTTTCAACGCCTCTTGCGAAACGAATACAGAGACACAGGTTCGAGAAGTACGAATGTTTGTAGTTGTTTAGAAGCTAGCAGTACATTAAACATTCTGTTTTGTACATTTTATTACAAAACATTTACTCATTTACATTTCAGTTTGTAGCCAAGTCATATTAGATTTAACTACTAAATTGGTGTCTAAGTATATGAAACTGTATCTCAACGTTGCGACGTACGTAGATTCAGATAAATGGGTGTGAGAAAATTCTATTTTAGGATTTTAGAATAAATATATAAGAAAAGGGAAAACTAAAAATTCACCTATATCGGCACATCCTCCCCAAGTACCCTGTTGGGCTTGTCGGCCCAACTTGCCCACCGCGTCTACGTAGAGACGAGACGCTGCGGCGGCGCCTGTAATAAATGCATAGTATATAATAACGGTTTAAATAAATAGAAAACTTCAGCATAAATAGGGCTAACGACATTTTTAACTCCTCCCAATACAGTGGGTAACAATAATGTTTTTTTCTAGGAGTTACATTATGTTTATACTCGTTGTATATACCAATTTTATTACCGTATGCTAGAAATACCTCAGATGTAAGCCTATTTAGTGGAGATTGCATGTATACTACATATAATCAACACCCATTTAAAGGTATGTTTGCAATTTATAATTTCACCATTAGTATTTTCATGGCCAATATCAATTATCAATATATAAAATATTCATTAAAACATAGGTACTCCATCGCAAGTGTATATAAAAATGAAGTCTGTAACATGATATTTTGCAATATTTTTGTTGTTATGTAGTATATAAAGTACATTCTTTGTGTAATTTAAAAAAGTAAAATATATAGAACCCTAAATAAATTAATGTATTCGCTACTAATACGCCAGACTCTCATGGCGATAAGCATAATGAAATCACGCAAAAAATCTGATCCAGCAATAAAATTACTCGATAGTTTAACATCAATACTTCGACCGGAAATCAAAGCAAAAAGCTTATACATAGCACACAGACCTTGACGATTGTGTCAAACAATGTTGAAG
>DWDX01003610.1:0-12882 GCA_018245675.1 Agara michaeli
AATGACGCGGTAATGCGTTTGCACTGTTGCCGTTACGGAACTCACACGGATAGCTCATTATTACTAATCGATTCAAATCGACTTCATAAGCTCATACTTACAAGTGCGGTAATAGTCTAACACAACAATTGCTTTTAAATAATTGCTTCCTTCCCGGCGGGGCGATATAGGTTAGCTTTTATAATTCCACTAACAATGGCCACCTTAACAAATAAAATACTACAGACCATGGTCAAGTCAAATGTAAGCGAAGAATTGTCATGTCAAAGAGCAAAACTTAATAGTGCAAACGTTTGAAACAAAGAAATTTGATCAATCAACATTCACAACTTCATACATATTATAAAGTACGAAAAGGCTATCTGTAACTGTATGCAAAATTATATGTAAGTACAGTAAGATAAATCAATGATTTATTTCCTAAAACAAATAAAACTTTAAACTGGCATCCCTTCATAAAGGATTCCACCCGTGTATTCGCACATTACGACCGTCTTTAGATTTATAGCAACCCGCTGTCCGCCATATTGTTCCAAATTTAAAAATATTTATTTCCCCGCCGAATCCCATAAAAATACAGGATACAACGGTATCCACAAACATCGGGATGGCACTGAGTGGACTTTAGAGATTTTCCGTTTCTGATTTTATGTGTTTGGGTTGAACATCATCGGATATAATATGTATATGCAAAATAACTTGGTATCTATTTATAAAAAAAATACTTACTCTTCTTGTATTTTATTACTTTTACTGATTTTACGTAAGACATGGTTAATGTTCGCGAGTTATACGTACGCCTTATCTGACCTCGGGTGAAATAAGTATTATATTTGCTTTCGAAAACTTTCAGGCTATTTCAATATTGTATTACACTAAATGCCCCATGATATTAGTAAATATCATTTTGATATTATATAGGTACAAAACCTTTTAAATAAGTACCGTAAAGGATATTTTAATTTCCTCTCATTATTAACTTTGCAAAAGACTATTTTAATTTGTTGTTTTCATTTACTTGGTATTTTTAATTAGTTTTTTTCATAGACCTGAAGTTTATTGTAAAATGTTTTGTGTAGGTATCTATTCAACACGTTTTCCTAAGCTAATATGACAACATAGCAAAAGGCGGATACATTCAATTAATACAAGTTGCGACGCCGACAAGCAGCGGTTGAGCGAAAAATTAAAATCATAAAATTGTACTTTTCCAAACGTATATATTATATGGATAGCGGAAAATTAAAACGGCGCCCGCGGCCTTTCTCGCGGTTGGAAATAATATCCTATCTTCAATTGATATTAAACGCAACGCTAGACGTCGCCTCTTACTTTCTACAATAATATTTACCCATACAATACAATGATTTGTTGAAAATCCATTGAAAATTATACATGATTTGAACATGTACGGCATGTGTCGATACAACAGTTAATGTGTAATAAGTAAATCAAAACAATTTCTAAAACACTATAACAAACTAGAAGTACAATAGATCGACATATCGAAGATTCTAGTCAATCGTAGTCACCTTCTGCTTAGGTTAGGCTGTAACAACTTCGGTTCCTAGGCAACGGTCTTTGTCTTGTTTAGCTCGAAACTTCGTAAATGGAATTCAAGCTCCACAGTCGTTTACTTTTTTTAAAATGGCATCCCATTTTTTAATCATGGTCAAATTAGACATTTGGAAACTTATTCGCATTGGAACCTTGTAATTTAAAAAAGAAATGACAACAATTTGAAACTTGATAGTCATTATACATAATAGTGCAGCATGTACAATCATAATGTTATGAAGTTACGATTTTGTGACCTATGCTTGATATTCAAAAATGTCAAAAACATTTTATGAGAAAAACGATATGTATCTACCATTATACACCACCGCCCCTAGTACATTTATGTATCTCGTATCTCCTGTGACAAGTTAGCGTTGAGTGACATAAATCCAATAGAATAAATGGGAATCTGAGAAGGAATATAAGAGATTTAAATGTGATCTACAAATGTAATAACGTAGTCTGGTAGACAACAGCTAGAAGTACCGACTGGGAATTGATCGGAAGCGAATATGCTTTGTGATTTATCATTTTGTCGAGATGGAAATTGCATTTCAAAATAATCGATCGCTTGTATGAATAATTACCTGCAACTTCTGCTACATTTGTTTTGTAAATAATAATTTTTGGTACATCTACAATGATTAGAGATATAAGTATAAAAGGGCAATATAAAGGGGACATATGGTGTCTGTAAATGCCTCTCTAGACTGATATTAGGCAACGCTTATATTGACTTTATTTCTATTCTGATTCTCATTATGAACTTGGAAGAAGTTAAGAAGAAAAAGGGGGAGCATATTATTATTATACTATCACGCCAGTTCCCTAACAGAGTAAGCATAAAGCACCCGAGTATAGGTAAATATCTGTATCCTTACAAACTGTCGTATTTCTTCTACATTTATCACTATGATCCATTTGGTGGAGATAGAAAAGTCTCGACACTCGGCATTTGCACCAAACAAAACCTCACATTGTCGGGAGCATGTGAAAAGGACGACTAATACTGTCTTGTACACATAGCATCTTTCTTACACATAACTGTAATAATTATGAAATACCTATACCATATGAATAGACTTGGATTGTAAGAAACTACTCATTAAAATGTATTAGATATGTTTATCTTAAATTGAAAGCTTGGTAACATTTAAGCACGTAATAATTCTAGCATTGTTTTACGGTAGCCATATTTCAAAAATTACTCAAGTATTTTGCATAATATATGCATTAAAATGAAAACTCTTACATACCTGACTTCGTGAGAGATAATTAATTCCTACGTGCAAAGAAAATACCGCCGCTGCATACGAAATAACCTTCGTAAAATTGTAAGTTCACGTGTTAATATTTAGCCTAAGAAAAGGTACCACCTACTCATAAAATCTAAAGCCATTGTTAATGAGGTAAAATTCTGTTATTGATTATTATGGGTGAATCACTCATAAAATGGTAGGAACTGTTTAGTATTAACACCTATTTAGTTTATTTACCTAATCGATAAACAATATGTATAGTAAACCGTTGTAGCCATACTAGAATAACAATTTATTTTTAACTTTTGTTTTGTTTTTGCTCACAAATAAGAAACAATTGCTTCGGAGCCGCCGTTTTTCTTGTCGTTTGATAGATTCAAGTTCTTCAGATTCTTGTCAAAGTTTTCATAACGTCGATTTGCTGGCAGTAGAACAGCGATAAAAGAGTTACCGACAAGGCCAGCAAACGGGTTAATTGAGTTAACCTGTAAACGTCATGTCATAGTCAACCCTTCTACCGCTCCACTCGCTCTTTCACTTGTTTTACGAAGCTTCCATCTGTTAACGAGTTGAGACGTTGATTTTTATTAACTTAAAATTATAAATTATTTATATTGTGTACAAAATTTAAATCATTGGCATAATTTCTGAAAATATAAAAATATCGCAGAATTGATGTCGACAAAAATAAACATAACGCGTTAATGTATTGTGTAATAAACGAGAAAGTATCGTCTCAAAGTCCATAATTTCATATTTTGCAAGCGTTTTTCCTTCATTACACATTTTTCGAGACAACGAGTCTAATCTCCAGCGGGCTGGCCCGCTCAGCCTGTCTCCGAGAATTAAATTATGTCTTTCCATGAATATTATACTCGATGTCGCAATCTTTTCGAGTTATTTAACTGTTGCCTTTGAAATACGTACAGGTATATCTTCTGATTTGTTACCTTTGTAAATATCTTCTTCTGCCATACCTATTGTCGCTGTAACTAAGTCGCTTTACAGCATTATGATTTTATAGAAGTTATTTTTACATGAAACCATGAAATTTCCTTATTAGCGTAACTTCTAATATTCTAAATATTAATGTTAATATTACCGTAACCAATTTTTTATCGATATGTGCAAAGAATGCTCCTTTGGAGAGTTCAATTGGAATCGACCATTACTTTTGAATGACTAGCTAAATATAAAGAATTCAACTCATTTTATTATAACCAGGGTAACGTACGCATTTAGACTCGCAGGTTTCCAGCCCTTTGATCGGGAAGTTTTTTATCCGGGCCGAGATAAATGTCCGGTGAACGGGGGTCCAACGTTGATTTATACTGAGCGTCCGTCAGGCAACGAATTACGACGGGAGCCATGTAAATAACCCGATGTCGGAGAAATGGATGTTTTCCTAATATGTTTTCAATACAAGAATCGCTATAATAATTCATTTTTACCTTGTGTAAGTCTATTAACCACTTGTTACCACAATTTTATATAACCATTTGCCCATACCGTAACCTAAATTTAATAATTTTAACGAGCACTCCAATCCAGAATTCTATTAAAAAACATTGCACTAATTAAATGGGTTGGTGATTTTTTGCACCGAATCGCACTAAATTGGCAAGATGTACAAACACTTTTAATAAGATTGAATAGGATTTTATTGCTAATTTAATTGCTGTATCAGTAAGTATCCTAAAGGATAACGAAATCGACCACTGTTAATTTACTTACAGGCTTCAATTCCAGTATTGAACTATACGTAATCCGGCAGAAGCTAAATGAAAATCTCGGGTCTATTTCATAGTGGAGCTCAGACTGATTAAAACCCGTAAATCCGGCACAGACAAGTCTCATAGTCGTAAGATACAATCGTTGGGAAATTCCTGATGACAATGATATCCAATTGATTTTTTTCGAAAAATTGATGCTTATCAATTTACTTTTATTGGTTTTATTAATTAACGTAGGCATGGCTTTCCCGTTTTCCATGACATGGGGCTCTTCAAGAAAGGCGTGAAAAGAGCTCTCCTTCAAAACGGCAACGCACGGGTAACTCCTCTGGTGTTGCACATGTCCATAGGCGAGGGTGACCACTCACCACCGGGTGGCCCGTCTGTCTATTTGCTAGGTTAGTTTTATAAAAAAAAACCTGTACCGAGATGACAATTTCGATAAACTCACACATGCTTCTACATATTAGAAGCACAATAAGCTACTATGTTCACTGTTAAAAAAGAACAATGCCAGTTAAGTGTATTATTTATATAATTCCTTCAATAGATTTAGAACGTTTATAATTTACCTAATCGACATATACACATATATATATACACATTATTTACGTAATACGGGCGTCAGTTTAGGAAGATTAAAATAAAGTAAGCCCATAAAAAAGAAACAAGAACTGGCCCCCATCGTTACAGGACCGATGTTTATTGCAGTGGCAGGTTGAGTGTCAAAAGTTTTACGCGTAAAAGTTGACGATCGTAAAACATGTTCAGGTGGATTAAAAGGGGAGGAATTTAGGGGTTTATGCTGTATTTAAAGTACATAAAATTTCAAATTTCTTTTCGAAAATCCCTCTTATCTGCCATTCATAAAAAAATGTTGTTCTTAGATAATACATAGCTTTAGTCTTAGAGAGCAATATTTTATTATCTTTTGAACAAAAGAACTGATGAATAAAGTGGTACCGTTAAAGACATTATCAAATTGTTTCATATCACAAGATGCTATAATTTTAAAGTGAATAAGTGGGACGCTGCCAAGTCTAGATTTCTGATTTTTGTAGGTCGTGGAATTAATAATGTTAAGTAAGTAGAACTGCAACATCTCGTCACTCGAAGGCAGACAATGCTACCGGCTTTCATTACTGAAACACTAGCGTTTTGTTCAGAGTGTACTGTAATTAGAGTTCAATTTTACAAATTCAACTCTATCTTCACTTCCGTAGAGTTCTAGTTCGAGTTCATTACATTCGAAGGTTATTTTTTTCAGGCGAAGCGCGTCACTTTTGCAAAGCTCTTAGACTGGGGGAAACGCGTGATAATCGAAATGAGTGTGAAAAACTACTCGGCTGAAAAATCACTTGCGCGCACATTTCATTTTGACTTGTTTAATGCGTTATTTTTTTTAGATTACGCGCCGTGGCAGCGAAAATTTAAGCATACATGTATGAACATGCACCTACAAATACATACATGTAAGTAGGTACAAATCCGAGCGTGGGGGGAAAATTTACAAATGCTTTTTTGTGATATTTTTTTATATAAACATCGTAGCGCTAGTTCATTGTTTACAATCTTTGGATCGATTATATTTATACTCGTAAATAATTGTCTGTTTCTAATAATTGTAATATTGCGGCTTAAGAGGTTCACGTGAAAATCTTTTGTAATTACTTATGGATATCGACACATTCCTCCAGTAAAAAGTTTCTTACATATTGACCTCGGTAGTAAACAATTATCGCCTCCCGAGATTTCTTAAATCGGTCCAAATGCGGTTTCTAAAACCAACAAACAAGCGGACAAAAGTTTTATTTTTTGTCTGAATTGTGTAAATAAAACGTTTCAATGACTATTTTTGAATTTATTATAATGTAATGATTTTATTCTTGTTACTATTTTAAATGTACGATTAACAAAGCACGTACACAGTAGACATACGTATAACAAGATTAACAAAGAAAGTAAACAGGTAGGGGACCGTCGGATCAGCCGCGTAATGAATGTAATAAATAAGCTGGTTCCGGTATGAAAATCCAAATATAAAGTTCCAAAAAAACTTATCCGGCATCGAAAAGGTAAACGAACTCGCCGTTACCTACCCGTCATCTATTGCCCGCGTCCCACGAATCGCACTGAAAGTCGAAAAATGTTTTCTTTCTCAACAAAATCATAGCGAAACTTCGGGTGTAATGTAACAAACCAATCCATAAAAGCCAGTCGCACATGACAACTTGGGAGCAAAAAGTTTAATTTAGCCCTTGAGTTATACCTACCAACAGCGGGTGTTGAGCGTTATTGGGCGAGCCACTGTAATATGGCCGGAGAGAAAAATTACAAGTTGGAAATCTCTGGCGTCCTTCGACTGAATTGTTTGGAGGGTTACTCGTATACCTACTTAAATTACGTCTAGGTAACATGTTGTTTTTGTTCCGTAGGTAAATATTTATGAAACCATTTTTATCACTAGAATTATGTGGGTACTTTTTTTACTGAACTGACTATTATATATACTTATTTTTTGTTTCACTTTATATAAAACGATAAGCTTAAATACCGATAGAAAAAATTCACATAGTAATAAACTATGTAACACTATTAATACTATAATTTTTTCAGTGCTTAATTACGTAACTCAGTATATCACGCCCGCTGGATATAGAAGGCAGTGCGGTAACGATGAAAGCTAAGGAAAATCATAAGTCGTGGAAAATGTCGAATACCCTTGCAACTGCACCATACGGGCTCACGTAGCCATTCATAGTGTGTAGGTACTCAAGAAAATGAAGAGGTACTTATTAGAATGCAGAAGTGCAACTACTGAGTTAACTACTCGAGTAATTTCTGCATACGAGGTGTTCAAAAAAATTAACTTATAAACTCGTATTCAATGACGATACACAGCTGTAGTCACCTAAAGTTAGGTACACCAACGTTTCTTTCATATAGATAATTTATTGTAAAATAGTTTTATAGCTATCCAATTTACACTGTCTCATTTTAGCACATACTACATCAAATAAATTACTTCTACGTCAATTACGTTATCATTCTGCGTTAAAAAACGGTTGTCAAAAAAAAATTACAGTGTGCAAGAGTAAAAGACGACGAAAGATGAAGAGGACAGATCCATGAAACATTTGACCCGAATCTACAAATTCGTGGACTCGAGCTTTGATAAGCTCCAGCCAGTGGCGCACTGGTCAACATCCGGGTGCGCCGGATGTCATTTCAGCACCGGAAAATCACCAATCTCCTCGCCCCACCTGACTTTTTTTCATGTCACACGCGCGCTCCCTACATCTGTTGCCGAGACCATGTAGGCACACGCTATGTTTTTCGTATCGTAAATTTCACAAGACTTCATAAAGCAGTCGACCTATTTCCTTATAATATTTAACGATACAACAACTTTGACGAACAAATAAGTTTTTTTTTATTGATTCTTAATTTATCGTTAAAACTAATCGAAGACAAAGGCCAATAAATATGCGAGACCCTCATTGCATCATCGCTAAAGTTGCTAATGCAAATAATGAAATTAAAGAACCAAGAAAGCAAGGCAAACTCTAATTATTATATTTTTTAATTTATTAAAGGACTGTCGCAGAGCGACCATACCGTGCCGTAACGGTCAACACACAAATTACAGCAAAAAGCGTATGCTTTTTACATGCTTATGCTTATGCTTATGCTTATGCTTATGCTTATGCTTATGCTTATGCTTATGCTTATGCTTATGCTTATGCTTATGCGTATGCTTTTTACAAATACAACAAAAACAATAAACAAATAAACAAAAAAAACAAAATTAAACTTTAGATAAAATTTGTAATTATTTGAAATTTTGAATTTCGTCATTGAATGTTTTCGGACATTATTCTAGGCCATCTGATCATATCAGATCATAAATTATGTTGACCTATATTTAACAAGAATAAAATCATTAAGTTAAATTAATTTCGAAAATAGTCATTAAAATGTTGTAATACATTCCATGTGGCAATCGAATCCACGACCCTCGGCTCAGCAGTCATCAGCTGGACCAACAGGCCTATTATTATTTATTACTCAGCCTACGTAATTTAGGGATGGCGCCTAAGAATTTCACTTGACCCCGATGATGCCTCTAAGTCACTTCGATATCCAGTACATTTTCAATATGATTTAAATAATAACTGCAACTAATCACCTCCTCATGAACTAGCCAAAGCATAAAATACTCACTATCACACCAGAATCCCTGGTGAGCAAAAACTAGTTGGTCACAGCTCAAAACCGTGATCAGGATAACACACTCCAACAAAAAAACCACTTGTTTAATTTCGCTCCGACAAACATGTCATGAAGACCCTAATAATAAACAATAAAAATTGTTCCTTTGTTGCTTAACGGAACACTCATTGGACACTGCAGGCGTAATAAACCAATATGTAATGAATAAACTTTACATTAACAAATCTCCTGACAACATGAACCCTCTGGATTCTAAGCAGCATTTTGTTTTGTTCAAACGATTCTCAAATATTCAAATATTCGCCTGCAATCGCGGTGCAATCAACCTGTATAGGTTTACATGCTTGAGTGAAAGGCTCAATCACCAAAAGAGGCTCAATACTATTCTCCCTAATACAAATGAATATGAGTCATGAGTCAGAATCAGAACCACAGTAACTTAAATAATGAGTAAATGTAAAGATTAGCAATATCACAGTGGTTTTGGTGTTGATATCCCACTCTAGTGGACTGTGGTTCAAATCTTCAGCTCACAATTATAAAGACAAAGTAATATTCATTTCTAACATTACAATACCTTGTACACTTTCCCAACAGTTTTACATTAAGTTTTCCATAACATATATAATATTTTTCATATTGCTCCCAAATTGTTTATGTCTCTAAGTTTTCCATGGCTTTCTCTTAAAAGTTAAAATCTGCCAATATTCACCAAGCCGTTGTGGTAAACTACATCCATAAGCTCTCATTGTAAAAGGATACCGGCGTCCAGCAGGGGAGCAGTAAATAGGGTGATTGCAATAAAAACAATAACTCATAATTTATGCACTATATAATAATAAAACGACACTAATCCAAACTAAACAATAGTGATATCAAAACTAGACTTCATCTATCAGCTTGAACCTTTGATGTTGTGGTTCTGGTATGACATTGAAATACTTTTTAAATATGTCCTGCTGCCGCCCCCCGTAAATCCGTTTTACCCAAGTGTGGTCCCAAAATGGATCAAACTTTTCACATGTCACCACAACTTTACCAGCCTCCATTGCAAACAGTGTACCATTGCGTCCAAAGCCAACCTGTAAATGATAAGTAAAATATTGTTACTAGAATGCTAATATTTGGCTTAAATCAATATTCGTTAATAAGGACATTATAATCTTAAGAATGTAATATCTTCAAGCAGATATAATATCTTAGCATTCAAATCATGTGAAGATTGTTACTTAAATGCGGCTGGGCAGGGTCGTTTATTGAGTATTCCAATAATGTCAATTTCATTAGCAAGCAGCTGAGAAATTGAATGGTATACTCACATTTAAACCAGGATGGAATCTGGTCGTCCTCTGTGTTGCTAATATTTGTCCTGCTTGAACTTGATGGCCATCCTGAACCTTCCACCCTCTATGCTTTGGCCTCACTTTGCAACTGGTATTCTTTGTACTTCCACCAGTCTTCTTACTTGCATACCGAACAATGTCTAAAGGGAATTGTATAATTTTAAAATAAAATAAAGTTAGCACAGAAATAACAGCTACACTAATAAAATGAAATTAGTTTTCGTAAACAATACCGAGGAATTGTGGTAACTTGACATTCCCGCTCAACAAATAATTCCACGACATAATTATATAATTTGTATATATATTCAAGTTTCGGTATTGATTGGGCTCTTCGATGAGACTCTATTTATTTTTCTGTATCTTTTATAACATATTCAGATTCAGAATCTCAAAGCTTACAAATAACCTCAAAATAGACTACACTACACTGCTATTTTTATTTTGACATGACAATTGACAACAACAAGACATTTTTCATCTGACACTTATGACATAAACGACATTGACAACCATGGGCTTCCATTTCAATTTTTATCATAAAGCAAAGGTATTTTTGTCTGTGATTATGACATAAATTATAGCTTCAATACATCCTGTTATATTTACGTAACTACCGGTAAGTTTAGCTATGAATCACAAAATTAATATTGCTTGATTTTTGGTAGTGATTTTCTTACGATTCTAATTATCTAAATCGTAAAATTTTACAGAGATATTTGGACCTCGGTGCTTTCTGCCTACCCTTTAGGGACCTGGCGTGACGGTATGTTGTTCTTGCTGTTGTAAAATTTTAATTACAAAATGTCTATTAATTTCAAAGCATTTAAATTTTAAGTATGATTTAAATTATTAATATATGGAACATTAAATTGTTAATTGCCATTGTTTAATTAAAGTTATTGCCACCTTAAGCCATTTTTACCCTGTATAGTGGATTTGGTAATTGGTTAAATCGATTCGTCATTTTTCTTGTTAAGTTTATTTTATTGTATTCATTGGCACAATCACGCTTGTTCAGTGTTTTTTTGTTTTTACTGTTAAGATCTTTAAAAAATGTACATATTAAATATTAATATTATAAAGAGGAAAAATTTGATTGTTTGTTTGAATTGAATAGGCTCTGAAACTACTGGACCGATTTAAAAAAAAAAACAATGTAGCAGTCGGACCTTAACGTTTCCTAACAATAACAACGGTGAAATCTCATCCGGGAGCTTAAAGTCGGTTTTAAAATATCTTTGCAAACGGTTTGATCTCTAACCTGTATTCCCATTAATCAGCAAGGGAGCAACGGGGTTGAGTATGCTCCAGCAACCTACAATCTCCGAAGAAACTGCTACTCTATGCCAGGCTAAAAGTAACCGAACTTGGAGATTCCAGTCGAGAAACAAAATTGAGACTTCCCAGGCTCAACAACCTTGGAAACAGATCGACATGAAAAAAAGTCTAAAGCTCAAAATATTTAATGCTTTTTTGTAATACCTACATAAACATTAACAATGCTAAAACCGAGCTCCTCATATCGGTCTTGTTTGGAATTATCTTGAATCACGTAACTGATACGCGATTAACAAAGATACAAACAAGACAAGCACTGAAAGATAGCAGGTAGCTACTAGCGGGTAACATTTGTTCAGCGGTTCATAGTGGGGTATTGAATAGTGTCAAACCCCCCTGCAACCATGTAGATCATGTATATTTTAATGACACATCCATTGCAAAAGGTACAAGGCCACCCAGTGTCAAAATACAGATAGGTATCACTCCTTAAACTCCGTTTCGGTTACATTCCGTCAAACTTGTTTTAAACGTAAAGGAAATTATTAAATTACCTAATTTTTCGGAGTGTAATGGACCATAAAATTGATGTGCAAAAAAACAATAAAACAAATTAGCCGGTATTGGGAATCCTACTGAATATTTAATGTACCTATATATCTCACTTTACAAGTTCAAAATCATTTACTCGTGTTAATGATAAGTCAGTTGCTGGAAGTGAGTGTAACGTAACGGACGGGCGAACTTACAAATACAAAATTATACTTAGTGTATATGTTATATATTCCTCAGTTTAAAGGAGTGGTTAATATTCTTGGGCTTTTAAAACTAAATTTAATTTAAAATGATTATCACGTTATTAATATTCACCTTAGGCACTGCAATTTTTGCATCTTGGTTGTATTTCCTCCGCGACCGCAATGATATCAACATTACTGGACCTCGACCTCTTCCAATAATAGGGAATGCACATTTGTTTTTAGTACACCCCACAAGTAAGTAAATTTTGTTTACCTATATAATAAAATAAAAAAAACATGAAACATTGTTTGTTTTTCGGAAGGCAAGACGCACATTCACAACAGGTCAACAACAACTTTGAAGTCGAGTCATAAATACCAATAAAATCAAGTCTTTGTTGAAAATAAATATGTATTCTACGTCCCTCCTGTACGCACTTGGTGTGACATTGGTATGCCTTGTGATAAATGTCAAACAATATAAATGTAAAGTATATGAATGATATAAGATGATGGCATTATAATTATATTGATATTAACAGAATTTATAACGACCCGCTCCAGCCGATGCTGAAGCGGGTTGTCTGCGATCAGAGGTGCCATTAGGATTAAAAAAACAACCTGAATTTTTGAAAATGTGTTCTCCATACAAAGCCGTACTATTATTTGTTGTCTCATCAATAGTTCTAGCAACGCACGCGATCTAAGGACTTTTATAGGTCTTTCGTTTACA
>DWDX01003611.1:0-12880 GCA_018245675.1 Agara michaeli
GACTTTGAGCAGCATTTTAATTATTTAGAATACCTTTGTTACGGACCGCCGAGAGTAGTTGTTTAATATTTAACACTGCGATGGTAGCGCAGCCTGTCGGATCCGATGTGAAACATTCTAAAATCAACAACTTCTTACAAATTCAAAATTAATTAAAAAACGTTTTCCAGTGGACCAAATTGTGAATACGAACCATTCTCGAGCCCCTTGAACACACAAAAAATTCATCAATCATCGTTCATCAATCGGTCCAGTCGTTTTGGAAGGAGTACATATACACGCACACAAGTATATATATAGGTACATATTAAGATTGGTTCAATCCATATTTTGCTTTTTATTGCGTACAAATTTAAGAAATGCAATTAGAATTATATGTAAGTCTAAAAGTGTTCCGACTTCCTCTAAGTAATTGATGAGTAACTATACAGCGATCACATGTAGTCCACGACGACTGCGGCTGCAAGAGGCCGATGACCTACAGTTCCATTTCATCGGACATGAGACGTGAACGTCTACGTTAAGCGCACGCTTTGTCTCATTTTTGTAACTTGACAGAAAGAGACAAAATATCAAAAGGTATGACGTGCGAGTTCTGTGGCGCAGGTTTTAGGTATTATTCAATAAAAAATATTGACGGAATTGTTAATAATTAATAAACAATACTGTAATAAATGCCCTTTTTAAATAACAAACTTTGATATTTTCATTTCTGTAACCCCTCCACCTTCCCGCAGCTCCCTTATTGTATTATTAGAAGCACGTGCTAGTCAAACTCGGGGAGTTATAGACCTTCCATAATACTCGGAGGTAATTTTGTTTCGAGTAGTTTGAAAGATTCCGTTAGACTGGTCGGTTACTGCGCCTGTATCGCATGACGGCATCATATTTTGACCGGGCGCACTCTGTAGGATGTTAGGAATTACTTCGCTCTTTACACTACCGTGACAGGCCTGGGGAATATACTTGTGACTATCTAACCGACCGAAAAAACTGCTTTATGTGAAATCGTTATCAACTTCTAAAAGAGTGAGCGCTTCCGATAATCTAAATTAGCTCGTCCGTCACCGGTCTTAATGGAAATAAATTATGTAGAACTCTGTTTTAAAACAAAGACTTTCAAAACCGACTCTAATCACTAATATTTATGACATTTAAATATTTCCTGCGATTGAATTCTAAGCTCGCACGGTGTGAAAGCTACGTTTCCAAGTATATACTTATGATTTTGCGAAATAAGAGGCAGCGGTAACGCTCGACGATTCCAACCGACGAATGCACGGAGCGCTTAATGGCTGCATGGATTCTCAACCGTTGGAATATTTTTGAAAAATATAACTAATGGTGTAGGAGCTCAACCGTTCCAAAATACGGTATAATGTTATCTTCCCAAACCTTATAAATTATTTCTCCATCGGTACGAGTAGCACACTGCTTAGTCGGATCCGGCGATTGAATCCCGCCTAGGACTATACACAAAGTCATTAAGTACAGCTCAACAGTAAACTGTAGTCTCGCCTTTTCGTGCTCCTACCTATCACTCTTTGAGAATCAGAATAATAAGACGCAATTATTGGTACTTAGCGGCAGAGAGACATACTAAGTAGCCACTGCGCGTGTCTATTATCTATCACCTTAAAAACTATCAAATAGTTCCCACTGTTTTCTGCAGAAGTACGACTCAGCATAAAATACATAATATCGGTGAACAGCCTCTGTAAAAAACGAACGTCGAGTTGTTACCCCTGATATAACTGTCCCAAATGGACTGCATCACGGCGCGCTTCGTGGTTAAGGTCACGCGGATTCACTCGTCACAAACATGCTTATGTTATTGGTTCTCGCGTCGCATGCGGCCGGTGAGTGGGTAGAGATAGCACAGTACCACCATCGGAAACTACCTTCGCGAAGAATGGACGCAAATTATGAAGAAACTACCAGAACAAACAAAATATACTCTAATTATTCCATCATAGAACATCCGCGGAATAGAGACGTAGTTACTATAATCCCTAATCTTGGAATCGTAGACAGAGTACGGTTACCGAGTTGGACAAAAGATTTTTTTACGGCTGGACCGATATCCGAACAGATACCGTCGAGTGATCAGACGAATGTTAACAGACAACGTAATTATTTTAATTCCGTTAGAGAACCAAACACACAAAGAGCGGAACATTTTGGAACTAAGAATACTACAAGAAAGACCCATGAGAACAGTGAACTAACGGATAAATTTGGTTGGAAGTCCAATATAAGAAGTCAAGCCTCATCGCTGCATTTCAGTGGACCAGAAAAAAAGACTAATTACGTGACACCCGCAAACTTACTTCAAGATAAGAGAAGAGAAACAATCGAAGAGGATAACTATCCAGTTTCCAAACTGTCCAATAATCGCAAACAAGAAACGACTATAGGCATTAATAAATTTAACTTGAAATACAAGGAAACGAAAATTTCTCAGAGTGTCGCTAATGTAGATGAAACACAAGAGGCACAAGACACTAAAGTGAAACATGAAAACAATTTGGATAAAATAAGTAACAGTGTGGGTAATCTAAATATCAATAAGAATAACATAAATAAAGACACGAACAACGAAAAGACCATAAACAAATCATCCTTAAAAGCTGATTATATAGAGTCACAACAGTTTTTGGATCAAGCTAATTTGAATAACAATGATCAGGAAAACTCAGATATAAGAAGCCCTCATCGCAATTCCGACAGTTTGAACTGGTCATACACGGACAAAGAAACAAACAAACACAAGATCACAGAAAATGCCAAAAACATTCTTGAAAAGAATTATGGTGATCACAGTGACCGAGATGATAACCAAACGAAAAATGAAGACGATCACTTGAGTACAAATTCGAAAGGTAATACAGTAGAAGTGATTTGGAAATTCATGAAACTAGTATCAGACAACATATCTCGAAGTACTCGCCGCAGTTTTAGAAGCAAGATAACTTATTTAGAAAATCTTCGGAATAATATATTGGGAAATATAGGTATGATTTTCATGTTATTTGATACTAAAATGTATAGATTTCGTGACAGGCGACCGCTGCTGATCCAGCAGTGACGTATGGATTGCTCTGTAAGTAAGTGATCAGTTTTTCATCAATTCTGAAAATGCATTTTAATAAACTACTTTTTACTACTTTTAACCTAGCAATCGGCCAGACGGGTAGACTGATGGTAAGTGATCACCGTCACCCCTGGACATGAGGAGTTGCCAATGCGTTGTCGGTTTTGAAGGAGAGCTCTTATCACGCCTTTCTTCAAGAGTCCCAGTCATAGCGCTCCGCGGTTACGTCAGGTGGAAGTTCATTCTACGAGTACATTTGATTTTTTTATAGTTTAGTGGGTAGTGACCCTGACTGCTAAATCGGATGGGTGGTCGTGGGTTCATTTCCCACCCGGGGCATACATTTGTTTGTCATCGTAGTACTGGCTAGTATCTGTCTAGTTTGGGATCAAACGACCATATTATTATTATTATTACCAGAAATATCATGTCTGTAATACATCATATAACTTTTAAGCACACTGCAAGTTACATCCACGGCCCAATAAATAAAATGAAATCATATCAATGACAGAAGAGCGCATCGAGCAGGCGTGGCCCGACGACACGAGAGCGGGCGGCCCGCGCTCGAGGCGTGCGGCGCGCGGCCATGTCGAGTTCCCCTCCTCCGAGAGCGCACTCATGACTATTTCCTTCCTCACTTTTGCAGTCTTCCTCATTAAACTGGTTTTGGTATGTCATTCCACTCGATTTATACATAACGCATTTCTGAATGTAAATTTAGTCATTACCTGTCAAAGACAAAGACGTTTATTTGTACAAGTATGGGTACATATAAAGATGTTACAAGTTTACTAGTTCAAGCCTTATTTTGCCTTTTATGGCGTACAAATAGAAGTAAAGGTACAATGTAAAAAATAGAAGTAAACAAATAAAATGTGTGAATGAAATAGTAGTCATTTTTATATGTTCAGTACTAAGAAGTCTCTTAGTATTCAGTTCTTCACTATCACTACATAGTATGTACAAAACAAATTCGCTTTCTCCTGCCTGTCTATATGTATGCTTAAATCTTTAAAACTACGCAACGGATTTTCATGCGGTTTTTTTAATGGATAGAGTGATTCAAGAGGAAGGTTTATATGTATAATCATATATGTAGTGATACGTTGAGGTGAACTAAACACACATTTTACGAAATTCTACCTTCAAAGGGAATCGCGGGGGCGGGGACGGGACGAAGTCGCGGGCAGAAGCTAGTTAGTATATAAAATGCACTATGAGTGTAATTCTAGAATTTTCCTAGAAAACAGATGCACCCCAATGTAAATATAATAACATAACCCAATCTTTATGATTTCAATAAAATACATTAGTAGATGTTAAACCTATAATATGTTCATAAGGGTCGTTTTAACATTTTTAACTGTTTTATAGTGAAACTGGCTATTTGTGTCAATACCATTAGTAGATAAATGAAAGAAATCCATTTGTTACTTCAGCAAGTGATCCAGACATACAAGAACAAGACAATGATGGTAACTCCCGCGGTGGTGGCAGCAGTGGGACGCGCGGCCGTCCATCTGAATCCACGAACACTCAGTTAAATAAATTTACTTTTTTTGAAATCTAAATATTTCTTTTCTTTTCCGGCCTAGTATCGGTTAGTACTCATTCGCTTGCTCTCTATTTTCTTGGGACAAATGAGACATAGTTACTAATTTTTCGTGTTCTTAAATGAAATGTAAAGTTTTGTTAAGCAGTAATGTCATTTGCTACGCAAGGAGTGTAGGTACATGTTGCATTATATTTTATAACTACCAAGGAAGTCTAAGAGACTTCCTTGCGTAGTTATAAATGAATTACCTTAAATTCATACAATGAATTTGAGTTCTACGGTTGATTAGAATGATAGAATGAATGGCTTATAAATAGTTTTAATCAAATAAATTGTATGTGATACAAAATTCATTGGGTTGTATTATAAATGCAAACAATTTTCAAGGTGTCTTCATTATGTACCAGGTAGGGTAACATACATAAAAAATAATATTGTATAGCTCAACCACGTGCTACTTTTATACAATATATCCAACAAATGGGTACGTACTTATTGTAACATTTACATTAGTGCAAACAATATATGCATAAATATTTAAATTATATTTAATACATTGAAATATTTTACACAATCTAAGTCTGAATACTCTGTATCAAACTTGACATGCCAAATGACAATAAATCTGTCATAAATGACAAACAGACCAGGTAATCAGCGACAGCGTCCTTCCTAATTTAGATGGATTACGCCGATTACGCCGCCATTATTTGGTTGAATTCAGTTTCAGTTGTATTGTAAGTCTACCTAAACAAAGTTTTTCAGTATAGTTATACTCACACCTGTTGGTAATTCTAAAGTTCTTTTGAAGCCATCTATTATCTAAAAAGTGTCTCTGCTGTAATTACTCCATATAAATTCATTATATCCCATCGTACGGTCGTACGTGTGTATAATTAAACGATATAAAGGCTGCGCTACTGGACTGAATTGTACGAATAGATATAATAATTACATTGCAATACGATAGCTCTTTGCCACTGCATTACAGGTAGCGACGCGCGCAACTCTCTGCAGCAAAATACATGCGCAATACACAGGGTCGGCCGGTCACGGCTATCGATCGTATTGCAGATGCGCGAGTGAGCGACGGGCGACTGAGCCTAACAGCGTCCATTCTCTCCTGGCCCTGCTACTGGTGAAGATGGGCTCCTGCTGAATACTGACTTCGAACGAAATTACAATGAGCGTCATCGAGCAGCAGGTGGAAGACGCTCACCAACGGTATGCTTCGCGTAAAGTATTGAAACTGAAGAAACGCGACCAAGTTATATCACCAGACGAGATTGCTAGTAAGTATCACGTCTGTTTTATCAATTTTGCGAGTATCAGAGAATGTCTTAATAATTCTACACAATATGGGTGTAGAGACAAGTCTTTATGATTAAATTACAGAAGTGTTTTTCATTTTGTATACGACACCCATCTTTGATATTCCGTTATTTTGAGATATATTTAACATTGGATGAATGCATGATGAATTTAATTTGTGGTACAGCACAGGTTTCTGTTCCTACACCAAAGTGAAACAATTACATTCATTGACATATTTAGGTATATGTGAGGACCGGGCCGATTGGCATACTCCGTGATGTCTGGACGGCCAGAGCTCCCACTGTACCAGCCCACAACCCCAGGAGCCTCCTTTTATTTGTCTCTTATGAAAGACTATAGCTGTGTTCTGGTCCAAAGGTACAGAGAAAAGCTATAATGTCTACAATTTTTTTAAAAATAACTGATGTAGCCCAATGTAGAGGTACAACCAATTAATTGCTGCCAGGCCTCTTTTACATCCTCTCCTTTCTTCGTATGTATGTGCTGGTTTAAGAGACTCCTTATTATCCCTTCAGTCAGTAATTAATTGTTATGGATGAGCATATTTATCATGAACGTTTATTTCAGATGCCGATGACTTTTCAAAGGTGTGCAGGGTATGCGGTCATGTCGTGGACCAGACGGAGCCCATATTCGGCAAGACCGACGAGCCATACAACTTAGCGGAGACGATACGAAAATATCTATTCATTACGGTATCATTTTTAGGATTACATGAACGTTTTTCGATTCGTAGGCTACATGTTTTTGTAACCAATTATGTAACTACTCGTTTTATGAAAATATTGAGAGGTTTTAACGTGAATCAGTTTCTTGTATGCAACATTAGTGATTATCTAGTTTGAAATAGAGATGACAAAATATATGAACATAAAAAAGAGAAGTATGAAGAACGTAATACATTCATTATAACGTAAGGCCTTTTTAGAAATGTCAAGAAGCTACGCCAGTAGTATGTGTTACAGGTATGCGAAAATGACGAGCTGCCGAAGGGCGTGTGCGCGGTGTGCGCGAACAATCTGGCGTGCTGGCAGCGCCTGGCGCGGCTGGCGCGTCTCACCGACCTGGTGCTGCGCCGCCACGTGCGCGCCCGCGCCGCCCCCGCCCTCGCCCCGCGAGCCGCCCGCCCGGTGCGTGCCGCCCGCCGCCCGCCGCACAGTACACGTCGCTGTGTGTGGCAGGCCACAGCGTACTTTATTATATAATGGGTTATGGGTTATTATTAATTCGTCCTGCTAGGAAGCACATCACAACATAAAATGAACCATGGATCTCTCCAATAGTCTCTTCACAATGGCCTTAAGGTGTTCTAGGTTCTATTCAGCGGGGAAAATAAAGTCTGGCGTTCTACGTAAATGTCTACTTTACAACTGGTCATTGTGATAAGTTGTTTAAATGAAGTTCGGTAAAATACGGTATATGGCATTTTCAGTGCCCGCAGTTCTAATGCATGCGATTACTTGCTTTCCTCCAACGAAACATTCATATTGATTAAAGCAAAAGTTTTTTGTCTGTAATACAATTTTACTAAAAATCTCTAAAATAATGAATAATAGGTGGTGCACTCGCGTGAAAGAATATTAAAATATGTCAACATCGTTTGCAGGAACCGAAGCAGAGTGATATCGCCGAGGTTACTAATGAGGACGTAAAGTGAGTATTCCATATGACAATATACAATTTTAAATAAACCTATTGATCCCAAGTATGGCTACTGTACGATTGATTACAGGTATCAGTCAACATTTTTGCTAAACTCTGTTGTAAAAAATATACTTACCAATTACTTTCACACGCTGAATGTGGAGGAAAATTCGAACATAACATATGTCTGCCAAAAATGCAACGCTACAGTCGTGGGTAACAGTGCGGAGGATTTAACTGAACATCTCGCTTCGAACCATCCTACCGAAGTTGAAGTACAAAGTGAGAATGCAATAGACGATTTTATTAAAGACAACGTAACGTTCGAAGAGAGTCTACTGGTAGACGAGTTGGAAGATGTCGAAAGCGACGCCGGGGCCCACCGAGACGACGCCGCTCATAAAGCTTTAACGGAAATACCTCAATATCGCTGTCCATATTGCGAAAGCACGTTTTCGTCGACGTCGAGGCTGATATGCCACCTCGGCAAACACATAGAAGTGAGCGTCGAGAGCGGAGCGATGTGCTGTGACGGCATTTACGACAGGAAATCTTTGATGGCCCACCTTCAGCAACGACATGTGATACCGGTTTCAAACGGAGTCGTCTGCAGAACGTGCGGTTTCTGCGCCGAAGATGATGACGAGTTACAGATGCACGTGAACCGAGCGCACGTCGAGACGGTTGCGAATATGGAAGTGGACGTTAAAGAGAGGAACGGTCGAATTGCCAAATCTAAAAAATACATTCCTGCCACGTGTCCCCAGTGTAATAAAACCTTCTCTAACAAATATAACATGCTAGTTCATTTGAGGAGTCATAACGGGCAGCCGAACAGATATGAATGCGAGAAGTGTAACAAGAGCTACAGAAGTCGGGGAAGCCTCACCAGCCACCGGCGCGTGGTGCACGAGGGCGAGCTGCGGTGGGTGTGCACGGCGTGCGGGGAGGCGTTTCCGTCGCGGACGGCGCGCGACGTGCACGCCCGCCTGCACACGGGCTTGAAGCCTTACACGTGTGATTATTGCAGCAAGTCGTTCAGAGCGAAAAACACACTAAATCGCCACGTGGAAATGCACCTCGACGTCAGAAAATACACATGTCAACTGTGTTCAAAGAAATTTAGGAAGACCGCACACTTAAAGTATCATCTGAGAACGCACGATAGGATGTAACCGGGGTTATTTGTTGCAGGTCGAAGCCTCGCCGCGTCGTCTTCGAAAGGTGTCCGTTGACAGAAAGCGAAATTAATGTTATTAAACTCAGTCCAACAGACGAAGTGGATTTGCGCAATCGTACGGTACACGACGTCGAATCGTTCGGGAACCAGTTGCATTCGGATGATGAAGACGTTGCACATTCGGATATCGCTACCCATCACGCGACTGAAGAATATAATAAATTTTACGTTGCACTCGTGAAGTTTAGGAACCATTACGTTAACGAGCATAAGTCACAGCGGTACACTTACCCCGATTACACAGATTCAAATTGTTCCGACGGGGAGAGCGATACGCGGGACGCCGACGAGTTGGACATTAATCGTTACGACGATCTCACGCACTGCAACATGAGGAAAGACAGAATGGACGAGGAGACGAGGCTCGAGCTCGGCGAAGTCCGGACGAAAATCAACGGCAAGGTATACTTTACGTGTAAAGTATGTGGAAAAAATCTGAGCTCATCGCACACGTACTTGTTTCATAAACGAATCCATACCGGAGAGAGACCGTGCGTGTGTCACATCTGCGGAAAGCAGTTCCGCGCGCCCAGCGGCCTGCAGCGACACCTCACGGAGACGCACGAGCGCGTGCGCCGCTACACTTGCAGCATCTGCCCCAAAAACTTTATTAACTTGCAAAATTTAAAACAACACTTCCGCATCCACACCGGCGAGCGACCCTTCGAATGCTCCCACTGCGGCAAACGGTTCACCCAGAGCGGCACCCTGCACGTCCATCTGAAGACCCACAGCGAACAGTTCCCTCACCGGTGCACAGAATGCGGCGCCAAATTCAGACAGAGGTCGGGGCTCTCGAGGCACCGACTGAAGCACACCGGCGAGCGGCCGCACGTGTGCGTCGACTGCGGCAAGGGCTTCCGGCAGAAGCACGAGCTGAGCGGCCACGCTCTGTCTCACACGGACGTCAAGCCGCACGTGTGCGCCGCGTGCGGAGCGGCCTTCCGACAGCGGAAAGCTTTGAGACATCACTGTAAACGGGCTCACGAGGGCAACGTGGCCGTCGACGTCGCCCACCACCTGACGTACAACCATGTTCCACCTTACTAAGAACATATTGTATAAAACTCTCTAAATGTTCTATTGTTTTTAATATACCGATTTTATGAATTTTGTTCTTTTTTCTTTATCATTAATTTTCCTTTTGTGCATCCTCCTCTCAAATGAAGAAAAATTTATGTAACGAAATTAAAAAGTAATATATTTCACTTTTCAGTCAAAGTTTAGAGTTGAATATCGTTGAAATCCAAGTCGAGTCCGTGGAATCGAGCGAGGAACTCTGTGAAAGAATGCCCAGTGGACGAGCGAAGGACAAAGCAAGACCGAATGTCGTGACGAGTGAAAACGGCAAGAAATACGTATATTGCGACGCCTGTAATAAAAATGTGGTCACGGCCTCGTGGAAACGGCACGTGAGGTGTCACGAGGGAGAGCGAAGGTACAGTTGCCCGACGTGCGGGCTGGCCTTCGGCGACAGCGGCAACCTGGCGCGCCACGTACGCTCCCTGCACGCGCGCCAGCGCCCGCACCGCTGCCTCGTGTGCCGCCGGACCTTCTCGCGGAAGAGTCATCTGCAGGATCACGTCAAATCCCACGAAGAAAGGAGAGATTATGTTTGCGACATTTGTGGAAAAGCTTCCAAATCCAACGCCGCCTTCAGGATGCACAGAAAGACACACGATGTCGTATGTAAATTCGAGTGTATGGAGTGTGGGTCGAAATTTAAGAGGAAAGCGGAATTAAAGGCGCACGTCACGGTCCATACCGGCGAGAAGGCTCACTTGTGCGGGTGCGGGAGAGCCTTTAGACTTCGAAGCCAACTGACCGCTCATTCTAGGACTCACGGCAAACGCAATAAAAATGTCGCGGAATAGTATTGGTACTATGTAAGTAATGTTGAAGTACGTAATGACGAGGTTTGTTGCAGGTACAAAGACGCGGGAACCGAGCCGCGGTCGCCGCGCCCGGAGCGCGCCTGCTCCTACTGCCCGCTCACCACGCCGGCCGACATGTACAATAACCACTTGTTGACGATGCACCTTCAGAGAGTCTTCCGCTGCGAACAATGCCATTCGTTCCTTGATAGGGCAGATATGATATTTCACATGTCTCAACACGCTGCCGATGCTTGCTCCGACAGTGCAAAGGACGATCGTCCTACAAATGAGTCGTCTGCAACAGAAGAAGAACTCGTTGAAAATGAACCGAACGAGGATAACGAACTTGAAAGTCTAAAAAGTTTTGTACGCAGAAGACTAGAGGTACAGCAACGAAAGAATGAGGAGAATGCGCCTACGAAAAAACCGGATCAGGAACGTAAGATAGCGGGAAAAATGACTAAACAGGATCGCATTCGAAAATTAGAAGGTCAGAAGAAGAAAGTGACGTTGAAGGTTAACGACGAACCGAGTAGAAAAGAAGTGGAAATTAACGTGGACGCGAAAGTTGTAGACGTAGATCGACCCGTACCTCTAGAACCGACACAAAACTTAAATACGGAAAGCTCGGCAGCGAAACGACCGAAGAGAAATAAAAAAGATTCTACTAAACGTGAAAAACAAGTAAATGAAATTTCTGATACTGCCGACGAACGGGTGTCACCCGAGCGCGATGACGATGTCGATGAAGATCACGCCGCTGAAGGAACCAAGGAGGAGGAGGAGGAGGAGGACGACGAAAAGGATAAAACGACAGAAAAGTCCCCTAAAACATCTCGAACATGCCCCATCTGCGGCAAGCCGTACCGCGCGTCGTCCAGTTACTTCTACCACATGAAATACTTCCACAAGCGCAGCAGAGAGCACGAGTGCGAGATGTGCGGTAAGAAATTCGGCACGAAAGCGAACCTGGCGCAGCACGTGAGCATCCACACGGGCGCTTACGACCTGGAGTGCAAGGAGTGCGGCAAGAAGTTCCGCTCGAAGCCGAGCCTGTACATACACGAGCAGAGCCACGGCGGCGTGAAGCGCTACGCGTGCTCGCAGTGCGAACGCTCGTTCCGCTGGCGCACGCACCTGGCGCGCCACGTGCAGCGCCACGCGGCGGCGCGCGCGCACGTGTGCGCCACGTGCGGCCGCGGCTTCAGCGTGCGCTGCGACTTGCTGCGCCACGCTCGCACGCACGCCGCCGCCGACTTCCGCTGCGCCACGTGCGGCCTCAAGTTCGCACAGAAGCGCTACCTCAAGGCGCACATGATCAAGAAGCACGCGGACGCCGGCTCGCAAGTCGTCACGCGCTCCTGATCCGAATCGCGCGTTACTCGCTCGCGCCTCCGCAGGCGGAACGACTAAAAGTAACGGACATTCATACTGTTGTGTTTTAGCTCTGCGCGCATCGCCCTCGGCCGGTTCAGATGTAGCGTATCTCACCGACGGACTAGGACGGCTTCTGTAAGTATATCAACAGCGCACGGCGCAGCGCAGTGCATTTCAATATCGAACGACGTCTGCGGTGGCGACCGACGGCGCAGCGTGTTAAGATTAAACATGTTTATTTTTATACACGTAGAAGTATTACGGATAATGGAGTACAATGTAGTTGTAGTACGTGCGAACATCCGAACACGACTCGGCCGGTCCGCACCGCCGCGAAGACAACACACGTGTATGTAAACATTTTACTGCCGTTGTCCCGTTTCGTTTACGAGTGACTGCCGGAACGGTGACCGACCACTAGCCACGAAGGCAAACATGTGTACCGCACACGAGGCGTGGTCCGCGCGGGCGGCGCTCCGGCCGGGCGGTGACTGTCGCGTTCGGATCTGCACCGACTGTATATTGTAAATAAATATTGATTTTGTTATTTTATACATTTTTGTAAAATACTCTGAGTTTATACCAATGAGTAGAACGTAATGTAAGCCTAATGTACGTTTAGTTCTTTAAGGCATGTGTACTACAGACTGCAATGTATATTTTAAGGTAGCGTAATCAAAAGATGGCATTTACCGTGTATATATATATATATATATATATATATATATATATATATATATATATGTATAAATATA
>DWDX01003612.1:0-12879 GCA_018245675.1 Agara michaeli
GTTACGGTTTGAATAATGTGGATGCCGATCCACGCGTATACCAGAGGCGACCATCTCACTCTTCAACTAGTAGCAGCCCATCGGTGACCAACCTTTATGGCGGATACTAACTAATACTAAGTGAATCTACAGATAAGTACTAATCTACTAACTACCCGCTAACTGAATTCACTCTAACAGCTGTTCCTTCAGGTGTATAAGAGTTCGTTTGCTATATTCTTTTCACAAAAAAAAGTACTTCAAATTTCTCACTAACATCTCAGTCGCACAGGTTATTGCCACTTGTGAGAGCATGACGTACAGTAATAAAGTACAATAGGAAAATTATTACAACTCAGTTACAGCGGTACCGGTAACACAATCGTGCTCACGGGAACAACTTAATTGTATCGTATTTAATAATACAACAAAAAAACTATAGTATCTCACACAACGAAAGAATTATAAGCGGAACACAGATTAAGCTCGACATCACGATGTTACGTGATAATCAAGTTAAGCTTTTAATCTAGTGCTAGTGGCGCCATCAACATCACCCACGTGCATTTTTAACGGATCCCCTTCTTAATGAGATGAATTATAAGCGCTGTTACCAGACGAGTCGCGCCGGAAAAGGTAATAAACAAACGAACATAATTTGTCTAAGAAAATGATTACTGTTTGAAAAGTATGCCACGTGTTATATATGTAATTCAGAGAAAACTACGTTTTACTTTTTAAAACTGTTATCGTTTTACACTGTCGTAGAGTTTTATAATTAGGTAACGAAATAAATCTGGAAATAAGAATGTCTTAGTACACATTGCTTCATTTTAATGTCATCAGTGAAAAGCGATTGGTGCTTTCATTGTTGTCGAATTTGTTCCGTTAGAAGATACCTCATAAATATATAACCTAATAAATAGAATTAAAGAGAAGTGTATTAGGAGAAAGTCGGACGGGGGCTTGTTTCATTATTGCGATGACGTGGCATCTGATAACGTAGCTATTACCGGCGTAATTGCCACTCAATGCGAAACGCCCATCTCGCGCCGGGCTTGCCGTAGCCAACTAAATTAAGCCGAAGTCGAGTTAGCACTGAACGTACACGTTAACGAGAGCACAAGGCAAACATTTCACCATAAAACAGACCGATGTATTGTGTATTTACTTGGGAAAAGATTCGAATACTATTCATTCTTTGATCACTATGTTTACTTCAACTAAGCAAGTATACGAGATAGGAACAATAGCAAACGACATAATCTTGAGGATTGATTAAAAGTGATTCGATTGTTGAACGTGACCCAGCGAGCGAATCTTTACGAGTCCTAGTAAAACTTACAAAATTGCACGCGCTGTTGATGTCATCGTACCTATTACGTTAGCGACCGATGGCTGATGGCATACGTGAGGTTCACTACAGTCATTTGTAACTATACCATGCGACAAAACGCTTATCGTATCTCAGACATACATCTTTAACAATCACATACCGACAATTAGCATTACGGTACGTATTATTAGGCACAATTGTGAATTAATTGGACCGAATGAAGTACATATTGAACTATTAAGTCAATTTAATTGACGCCGTGGCCGAGTTCCTCGAGCCTCGATACGTCGTCTGTAATGGAATAAGGAATATAGGCGACGTAGGCGCCAAGAACACAACTGGGTTAAAAGCTTAGCGCTGTATCTCTTAGTCGGCTAAGGAACAATGACATATAAATTCCTTTAACGGCCGACGCATTGAGATTAAAGAGCGCAACTGCATTTGCGGACCGATGAATGGAACGGAATCCTTTCAGCAATATAAATGATAAGCACTTTATATTGAAATCGCACCTAAATACGTGATTGTTAAGTGAATATTTAATGTAAAAACTTCAACACGGCTAAAGATGGTATATTCGTCAAAAGCTGGTTTGAATATATAAGCTTTATGGCTACAGCTGTCTTCGTTAAGCAATTCCTACTTTGTTGTGTTCAAATTCGAAAGATTGGCGGAAAGACGAAAACTAGGTGCATTTCTATGTAGTTAATTGTTAAGTAGCAGATGATAAGAAATCGTAAATTTAAATAACCCGCATTTTCATTTGCAGACGATGTGAGTTATATTTTACAATATAGGTACAAATTACAAGGACCAAAGTAATATGTACTTTATTTGAAGAATTTAATTCAATGACCCAATAAACATTTGTAACAAATCGACGTCGGGTTTCAAGTAAACGTGTACCATAATATATGGGACATTAATCCCATTTAATATTGATTGCTTCAACACACGTTATGCGATTACGGCGCGGCGAGTGCCGGCGACTCGGGACTCGGGAGGGTCGCTCTAAGCCTGGATCAGTGACGTAAGCTCAACTGAACAATTCAATTGTTTTGCATGCAAAACGTCCAATGGAACGAAAGGAATTATACATTTAATAAATACCGTGCCGCTCCAACAATTTTACCCGTATTTCGGCCGCTTGTACCGTTGTGGGTAGAGAACAGACTTACAGCGATGGGCCATGAAAATGTACTGAAGTAGGAAAGAATTGTATGTTACAGTTATTTATGATTTAAATACCATATAAGTATGATTGATCTCTTTAATTAAAATTATGTTGTTTGTTGTCTGAATACAGCAAACGTCGCATTTGTAAGATAAAATTGTTTTGCATACGGAACATGTTACGAAGAGCGCATAAACTTTGCATAATTTGATCTCGAGTATAAATTCTTCGTTTCGCTTCAGCACACGCTGCGTGCGAATGTTTTATTTACATTAATTTCATATCAGCATTTTTAATAATTAGAAATTTTCTGTCCAATTGTTAAGCCAAAATAACGATAACCAATTATTCATCACTTTATATGTATTATGTTGAAGTATCGAAGTATTTATAAACTGCGCGGTTTATTAACCACTAAGTAGGTAAATTAGCGTTTCTTTCATGCTATTGTCTTATTAACCGCGCCATGATGGATGGCTGGAACGATGCCAGAGTCATTAGATGCGAAACAATAAAGTGTCAAACTTGTTCGGTCCGACGATCACAGTGTGTTAATATCGTCATCAAGTGCCTCTTTCTTCGATGGATTTACACACTCCCACGGTTTCAGAACAACATTGTATATTTCTTATAAGGCGACATTAAGACAAAATACAAGTAATACAACATTGAACTAGAATTTCTACAAAAAATATAAAAACATTTTTCACTATTCTACAATTTTTTGGGGCAAGGGCAAAAAATCTACTTTCCGAACGGGTATATCTATTAATCATTGTGAACTGAACTAGAACTTGTCGTTTCATGCTCAGGGCACTAAAGCCGCTCGTGATTCAGAACTACTGACAGCATGTCAATGTCAGACTTTAAGTAATAGCAAAATTAATAGAAGGCCAATATAACGTAATCCAAGCACGAAACTATTACACGACCTATTTTGATAGGATCACTGTAAATATATGATTGTTATTCAGCGAATGATGCCTTGTTTCGGCATGATCAAAATTTATCTCGAGGTTAATACAGTACCCTCGACACTGACATTGGCTTATTAATTTGCCCGTTATGTTTAAATACATGGGTGTCAGTAATGTAAACAAGGTTGTCGGCTAATTACATAGGATTATGTCATTAAGCAAATTCACTATCCAATAATGTATAAATAATTTTTTATAAACACCGAACCCTGTTTGTTTTTATATTTGCAATTTACCAAAATATAGGGGGACTATGAAAGCTATAAAAAACGAGGAAAGTTACTTGCGTCTAATAGTTCGGGTATTATTTATGGCAACAAGGGCTTCTGAATAAATATATTAAAGACAACGTTTTGATTTTGTTTCTCGTATATAGTATAAAATGTTTATTTCTATGCGATGCTTGCTATGTAATAGTTAGTTTTGAGGTGTAATGGTGGGTTTCAACGTGGTATGATTCGGCGGATTATCACGCACGGCTGATGACCACGAGCAGCCGCGGACCATACCAAGGCTCTTCCATACGCGTGTTTTACTTTTGAGATTTCACACCATTTTGTCATTCCAAAATGCAAAGTGAAAGAGAACCTGCGAAGTTATTGCGGCAGATCCGACGCACGGCTACGGACTTGCATGCCCTTCCGCATAAGATATTCTTGCCATGGTGCGTAGGTGTGGACTGGTCATATGTAATATCATACACCGTAGCAATTCACCTTAACAAAAGCGTAACGTTGAAAATATGAAAATGTACTCTTTACACTTTACACGCGGTCGGACCTCTCCCTTCACATTTACGCGCACGAGCGATTTCATCTTTCATGCAACGCTTTTTATGAGAAAAGTAATTTCTAATTTCGAGTACGAAAATAACTTCACATATTTATACATCGACTATGTATGTACGTACAATTAGCTCAGTGAAAGGGGTACGCGTTTGTTAGGATGGCACAAGTGAGTCGGTGTCGACGAGGATATTCCTTTTTATATTGAAAGTGGTGTTTCCCCTCGCTGAATCGAGTGTCGCGCGAGTACCTACGCCAGAGGCAAACAATGTGTCGCATTACAGATGTCTACAATGTTTATTTTCGGTCTGATGAAATTTTTAGACAAGTAACAATAACGTGCCGAATTGCTTTTCCGGAACATTTCACCAAAACTTGCCAAACGATTGCTATTGAACACCACATTAATTGCGTTAACCTTACCAATGATACGTTAACTGAAATTAAAAATGGATGAGCTATGCTTCATATTATATTCATGATCAGTAACGATGGATTACTAATATATTACACAAAGTTCGATTTTATTGGCAACCCATTTATTCTTCCGCTATTGGATTCCGGTGTCATTTCGGTATGAAGGGGTAAGACCATAGTCTACCCCGCTCCCTTAGTACATTTCTTAGAGGACATTAACTCTGAACCGGGTAGATTTACTCACGATGGTTTCCTTCACCATTATAACAATTTTTTTAAATATTCCCAAGTGTATTACAAATAATACACTTTAGATAATTCTATTTAATTTTAACTCACACCTTAAATACAATCGTTTCGATAACTTAAACTTATTTAAATTTTTAAAATATAAAATGCTGCATAAAAACGCGAAGTAAATATTAACTGCTTGAGTGAAGGAAGCGGAACGTGAATCAAAATGAGAACGTCAAAATCAGCCACCGCGCCATTGTCTCTGCTTCTTGTTCCATTTTTTATTCGTCTTTTTGCAGAACTAAATAATTCATGCCAATCACTCGATAAAAAAAACGGATATGATATCCGAGTAGATACAGCGCGATAAATATTTAACATGAAGTAACTTATTTATTTAATGATTTAATTTGTAATTTGATATTTTTCAAAAAATGACAATTGATGGGAAAGTACACCAAGCGACATATACGTTACATACGAGTATCTACATACAATTGATATAGAAAAACTGTTTATTACGAAATGCGTTTATGCAAAACCGCAGCCAACAATACCAAGCAACGCAGTGTATCCAATAATTTATCAGCGTGTATCTGTTATGGCAGACTCTATCGATAAATACAGTGCAGGCTGAACCACATGGGAGTGCCCGTGAATGTGGCGGCGAGATGCTAATCGATTTTGGTCTGGCGCTAATAACCCTTCCATATTTCAGTTAAAAGTTCAGCGCAGAATTAGATGTTATAGATGGAAGAAATTAAGTCGTTTGTGATATAACTTTGCCATTTTTATTACATTTCAATAAAAAAATTGCAGTTCTACGAGTTGCAATCAATTCTAATCATAAATATAACACAGCGATAGAATACCAAAACAAAGCATCGAACCATATACTGGACATACATTTGTCTGGTTGACTGTGTACGTCACGTGTCTATACTCACTGACATTGGGTGAGACCACAAATGTGTCTGCCCCTGCCCTATACACGTATCTGCCCTTTATAGAGGGATTCAAATCCGATTGAGTTCAATCATCACAGTGCAAACAATTCCGGTACGTTTTGCGGACAATTTGAGTGAACTTAACGAATTGACGTCACATTTTGTACTAGCAGTGCTGTTATCTTCTATGGAGACCATAATATACCACCCTAGCAATTGTTAATTTCTTTCGAACTTAAAAATAATATCTACGCAAACTATTCGTGAATCGACACATTTCTTGTCGTTATCTCATACTAGTGTTAGGTATGTATAAGTTGGTTATTATAACCCACCCACGCATTTTGTCGGTGCGATAACCTATGGTTTTTAATATACTTCATTGAAATTACCGATCGTGACCCAAAACAGCACAATATACGAATTGTTTCTTAAACGTTCCAAAAAAAAATTATTGTGATGTCCAAAATAAGATTGGATAATTCACAAGGGAGCTTTTGAAATACTTAACTTGTAATTTATGAATGAGGTATTGGATACTTGTAGAATTCAATGAATGTATCTATTCCTCGTGGAATTTTTATTCGGTTAACCCCAAAATTATTAAACCATACATACAATACAAATTTTATTTTTATATTACTGTTATTTTTCACAGACAGTAATTGTAAAAAGCGTAGTTTCATGAGTATTATTTCCTCTTACATGATTACAACTGACAATAAAATAAATCATTTCTAATCTGTTTATTTACATAATGATTTATCTGCTTATTTATACATATAATGATTTAGTACACCGGAACAAATACATTGGAGAAATTTATATACGAAATTTGGTATATAGATTCTGTTTATCTCTTGGCTATTTCGTCGTAAGTTATGGAATATGAGTGATGAATAATTGTACCGTACGACATAAAGATGGCTTATCTATACATCTGTAAAGCAATATATCACTATTTAATCAAACAACAAATGAATGGGGCGTCCGGATTTGTGTCGGGCCAAATAGCCCGTGTCAAACCACAATTGGACTTATTAAATTGAATTTACTCCATTTGTTGCGCTCCAACACAAACGATGAGTTATAGCTATGACTACGGATTACTATATAGACTTGTGTACAGAAAAATTACAGCTTTGCATATTTTCCAAATAGATAAATACAAATATGTTTTGTAAATAGATGAATACAATAAATCACGAGACCCATATACTCGTATAGTAGTATATTGAAACGATAGAATATATACAAATAGCTATTGAATAGTTAGATACTTTAAAAGTTGCATTGCTGCCATTGCAGATATGAAATGTTATCATCCTACCGATCTGCATATGTGAAATTTAATATCTCATTGCTACGTTGCATAAACGAGTTAAAAGGATCAGCTAAATACGACGAAAATCCTTCAAGTACGTTCCATAAATGTCAGTTACGATTACTTTATAAGCCGTGACATTGAGCCACTCCTGAATATGAAAAAGCTTAGGCATCTCTGTAATGACGTAACAAAGGCCTTGACTTATGGAATAAGTTAGAATAAATTAACTGGCTTACTCGGAACCTGTTGGACGAGGTCTCTCTGATATTGCACCTTCAGTACTTAAGAGGATCATAAAATTAAGGTCGGATAAAACATTAGTTATCCTAAGAAAAATAACAGTATTACGAAGTAACTACCCATTGATAACAATGCGATATAACGAATACATTATGAGATGTGCATTATCTCCTCTAATACTGCACTTGAAATACAGCTAATTCTTTACTGCTATATAATAATGTACATACTTGTATGATATTAAATCCACCATGATAAATGCGCAGTTCACACAAAAGTTAAAAAAAAATTATTTCCCGGCATTCTTAACATCGAGTCTGGAAGAAGCTAAGAGAAATATAGCCTTATTAAATTTGCCAAGAAAATTGAACTCAAGTCTCGAGGAACCTAGTAACATTACCTTATGTTACCCTCTACATATCGTTTTACCTCGCTTTATCAATAATAATGTTTTTTGTTACAGACTAACGACTATGAAGAAAACAAGAAGTTATTTTGGTGGTTGGTGGGTGATACTACTAACAGCGACGCTAGCGCCCCCAGTTCTCAGCCAAGCAGGCGTTGGACTTTTCAATGCTAAACTAAAGCAAATCGTCACCTCTAGCACTCTTCGTTGGGCTAACTTGAAGAAGGAAGCTATGGATAACTACGTGGCGGGAGCCCATTCTGAACAAGGTATTGTTTTTTTTCGTTTTAAAAGCGATTATTGATATTCAAGTATGAGATCTATATTGACATTCGGGTTTGGGTGGAGTCATGACATGGATATCTAACACAGACATTTTCTTTTGCACAGGACCCATTTACCTCTGCCGCACTCGCCACGAAGGTGATATGCTTCTTGGTCAACTGAGACCCGACTACACGTCATGCGCTGTTTCAGGAAGCAAAAGTTACAACACTTTCGAAGTACTCGAAAATATAGAAAACGCTTCTCTTATTATTTGGAAAACTTGGTACAAATTCAATTCCAAGCCCAGCGGGGCAGTTGCTGTGGACTCTTCGCTTGATTCAGTGTTTATAGGTCGAATAAAAGCTGAAGGTGGATTTTCACACAATATTGGAAGAATAATTTATGAAAGCACCCTTGGACAACTTATTGCATTCGATCAACAAAATAATGAATTAGTGGAGACCAGCGGAGAAATTTTACTTGAAATAGAACCAATCAGTTACAAGTTAGAAAATGTGGAATTGGATCTTGACACACAACATGTGCGTCAGGATGATCCTCAAATATTCGAAGAACGTATCTTAAGAAATGACGATGAAGCTGCTGCAACTGTGACGACGGAAATCGAATACAAATACAATTACAGTTTGTCTTGGGGACATGGACACGGCATTGCTATCGGTTTAAATACTAGCATAGAGATGAGCGATAAAACCATTGTACCCCAAATTGAATGGGCAAATCCATTTACTGAAGAGAGAAAAGAACTCTTCAAATTGGAAAGATACTTAGAGCCAGGAACTGCTTGCAATGTCACATTCAGAGGCAACTACACCGATCGAGACGTTCAATACACTGCAAAACTAATAACATTGTACAAAGACAATGACTCCCGTTCAAGACAAATGAGAGGTGAACGTATTGAGAACACCTTGGAAGTGGAAGCTATTTTCGGAGAAATATACTATCTGGTTAACAACACACTTGTACCAACGACAACAACTACCACTACAACGACAACCACGACAACAACAACGACTACTCGCGCTCCTGAGCCCCAACAAGTGGCTCCTGAAAAAAATGACATTGGCATGATAAGGGACAGCAACGATATATTGGGAGACAGCAGCGAAGATATGATAAAAGCGCCGCCTGCAAAGGAGGATAATATTAATCGAGCCGTAGTCGGCGGACTCGGTAGCAATCCTAGCGGCGCGGAAAAATTGAGAGTAATTTCATTAACGTTAATCATTCCAATTTTCTCGCTTCTACTGTAAAATCTTTAAATATTATATAGCTTTCCTTGTAAATATTTAATCGGATATATCATTGGGATAACGATTGCTTGACGTTAATCGGTACATTTATTCGTAAAGTTTAATCCTGTTATTTATTAATCGTTAATAATTATTGTGGTCAAATCAAGAACCTTTCTTATTCGGTATTATGTAAATAAAAATCTTTTTGACTATGAAAACATTCCTTATAATTACTAATTCCATTCCAATATGTAAATGGAGACGCCAAAAGTAATGACATAGATGAACACTTGTGTGTAAATAGAGATGTAAATAGTTAACGGATATAGAAGTCGCAGAGCGACAGCGATGAACCTTGTCGTTACTTTGTTGACGTCAGGTCACAGCACCTCTCGAGGTTATGTCGAGCGTAGTATGCCACTGTTACCAGTAACAATATAACCCGGGGAGTATATTTATTAAATTTCAAATCAAATCAAATCAAACAGAGTTCGCTTGAAACAACAGGATAAAAGAGAGAGTTTGAAGGAAGTAACAATCAATTCATTGTGCTATTTGTTAGGTTACCCACAACGCTTACAATTATGTACAATTTCAATAGAAATAATAAATATAGTTTTATGTCTCTAACAGAGAATATAATGGATAAATATTATTTAAAATATAGTACACGAGATGCAATGCAAGTATGTTCAATGCATTAAAACGGTATGGTTAAATATAAGAAATGTAATCTCATTAAGAATTTAAATAATACACAAGAATTTGTTACTGCACGCAGGGTTGTCTTTACAACATTAAATCACGATTTTTTCGTAGGCTGACGGATAGGAAACTTATTTATCTATCTTTAAAGCTTTGCTTCGGTTTCGATGTTTGTGACATTTGGACACAGTTAGCAATAATAATCGATTTTTGACAGACTATTCGAAATATCGACTGTTCGAGTATACATTCGATTATATTATAATTAAAGATACATAAAAGCAGTTAAGTCCGGTTTGATTTTATTTAAATTCACATTTATTTTCAATAACTCGAGGTAATTTTGCCACTGATGATATCGAGTGAAAATTAACTTTTAGCGCATACCTTGTTCACAGTTTCGGATAAACCTAACAATTTCAATGCATGCCATTCACGATTCGCGATCTTGGCTCAATGGGACCGTGTAAAATTGACGCCTCTTAAGTCGATTGAGCATTCTATTCCAGTAGAATTAGTTTTTTTATTATAAAAACGTTCATTTTTGCAACATAAAGTAATAAATATGTTTTGATTAAACCACTCGTGATGTTACGACAGTTGTCTTTTCCGAGTTCTATAACAGCAGTAGTATATGTATAATAGTACCGTCCCAAAAACGAACTGTAACTAAATTCGCGCAATCAAACAAACACACAAGCATATCTTTTCAATACCTCCATTTTATAGTTCTATATTATTGTCTTTTAATTTGTTATTTTTATTTGTAAGCAACAAGAGTTTAAAATCCAGAATTTAAAGATATTATAATAATGATAATTATTATTATTTTAAAAGCCTTAGTGTTAGTTTATGATATTTAATTTATTTTGTTTTATTAGATAAAGATTATTTTTGTGAATGTCAACTTTATTACGATTTTGATGGAGTAGTGTTGAGAGTCGAGTAATATTAATAATGACTTTGTTATTTCATTGCCAAAGTTATATTTTATTCCAAACCCTTACTATTGTTAGTTTAAATCTGTAACCATTTTTTTTAAGATAGATCCCTCCGTGTGTACTAAAGCTCCATTAATATTTCTTAAAGCAAAAAATCTAAATCGTTCACGTAACAGGTCACAATCGGGTCAGTCGAACTTTCAGCTCTGACTGGTGGAGCGTATTCACATTAAAATCAATGTTTTTAAATGTCATCCAATCGAATAGGCATTTGTTTCTAATCTGTGTAGTCGCATCTGATTAGTTTAGTATAAATGACAGTAATATTAAAATGCTTAGCTATTTGTGTCGATGTGTAAAGAAAGTGAATGATATTTTTGTATGGGCGTACATATAGTTTCCAATGTAAGTTTTCGCTTGTAAGAATATAAGTAAAATTATCTCATACATATATATATATGTAATTATCGCAACTATTGTAAACGTTATCGATGTTGTATGTCATTCGATTACTTCTATATAAGATGTTTTTCAGTATTTTCTCGCCGATATTAACAATTAGAGAAATTTAATTAAGTTTAAAAAATGAATCTCATAATTTGTATAATTAAAAAAATCCGTATCCCACCTAGAGTATCATTATTGCGTAAGACTATTAGAATTATTGCAACAGACATTTATAAGCTCTAATTATAGAATCCAATACTATTTTACTTTTCATAAAAATTAAAACATAACTTCACCTTAAATAATTTGATTGTACACGTTCTCCATTTTGACTATTATTCTTGCAAAATCAATTATTATGTGTATTGGCGTGCATACAAACAAACCTTTGGCCTGCGATGTATAAAACAATGCACCGCTTTGATTAATCGATAGTTAGATATTCTGTTCTTTAATGTTAAGGCATATTTTGTTGTTGTGTATGAAATAAATGGCCGTATGAAGTAAGTAGAATTTAATAATGATCAAGTTCACCTGACATCTGTACTGTTTTGCGAAGCATAATTGTGATGTTCCGTGTAAGTTTTGTTTTAAATCATTAAAATGTAACTGAAAAGTTTAAGAGTTTCATTATTTCTCCTTTTAGTAATTTTATATACAGAGTAATACTATGTTAAATATGTTTCGCGTGTGCGAGAAGCTTTTGAATCCACGAGCCCTAAAGGCTTTTATTGTCATAGATCATAAAATGACGTAAACCGAATATAACAGTAAACCGCGAAGAAAACATTTTGACATTGACACAATTACTTATTTAGTAATGTACATATGTATTATGTTTATCAGCTATCCGGTTACCATAACACAGGCCTGGGCTACCTACTTTGGGATTAGATTACCGAGTGTGAAGTTGTACCATTTATATGGTTATTATTAACATAGATCGTAGATTCAATTGAAATATTCGGATTCAATTTTGACACACCAACCACATTTCTCTTGAATTGATAAAATTTGTTAGTGGGTACGAGCGCGCGTCAGTAATTTCTTCATTATCCAATTCTAGATTACTCTGTCCCTGTAGGCATAACTACTCGTGTTACTTAGAAATGTTACCAGTTTGAATAGTTACTCATGCACTAAAAATAGACTGCAACGCCCTGGAGGCCTCTGATTTCATACCTGACTAGAGCTCGGGCAAATAAGGTAATGGTATTTAATGGGTGACCTTTGTATCATACCTTTGATATTAATTCATCTAGAGCCTAAAATTAGACTAACCGTGCGGTCAAAGGTCACTACGACTAGGTTAGTTTTTTATTTAATTGCTTCATAGAAAAAAAACATAATATTCTATATATTTCGTGAAAATACATATTAATTTTACCAAAAAGAAAAATAATATGAAAATAATTGGTTACAATTTGGCTTTTTCTAT
>DWDX01003613.1:0-12876 GCA_018245675.1 Agara michaeli
ATATATATATATATATCGGGTTTCATTACGCTTAGGTGTTATAGTATTTTATAATCCTTTCAAACATTATCTGTTATGTTAATGCATATATTGTCATCGTTACCTGTTCCTATTTTGGATACGGATCTCTTTTCATAATTACTCGGTCTTTGTTGCCAAATAGACAATGTTTTTGTTCACCGTTGTAGCAAGTGATTTTGATTAAATAACCTATATAATCTGGTAGTCAGGTTGATCTGGATTTGAACCTCAGACTCCGGAGTGGGAAGCTTAAATTCTCACCGCTAGGCTATCACTGATTGTCAGGCTATCTGTGCTCAATGCCTATGAATATGACAAATTTTATAAACCGCGGGTTAAATACTTAGCATTTTCAGAGATTTCGAAAGTTAGATCAATTTCTTTATATGTACATACATATAGGAAGACCTTTGACATTGCAATTACGTGTGTGGTTTATCCGAGTAAAATCTAAAAATATTGACGTGAATTACCACTACAGTGAGTACTACAAATTAAATCCCGCGATCATAACTTTATTTACACGAATTCTGTCTTAAGGTATTCAAATGGTTATTTAAGCTAAACAAAAAAACAAAATATTAATGACCATTGACATAATCCACTATTAAATTGCTGGTGAACCAAGTTGGAAGTGTATTTTCTCCTTAATCCCTAATTAACAGGAACCAACCGCTCATAATTATGTTCTTCGTTAAAATAACTTGGCCTTTTCATTACGAGTAATTATTGCTTCATGTGCATTTCGAGGCGGTAATTAGGAGAAGTATACACTTGTATTCATGTAAATAATCTCACGGAACTAAATGGCTTATTATTTTTCATTACAAAAGCAGTAATTAAAAATGTTCTATACTTATTCTTACCGCGAATTTTATTGTTTGCAATTCAATTTGTATACTGGTTTAAGGTCTATTCGCAACTTTACATGTATGTATCACATATATCACGTATGTATCACACATATATTCACAGAGTAACTTTAAAATCACTAGATTGTATCATTGTTTTAAAATAATTGTATATTTTACCTTTAAACAATAGTGCTTTGTCATATCACCGATGCTTAAAAATATTTCTTCGTGATGTTATTTGATGTTTTGTTTTTGTAATAATAAAAAGTTCTCGTGTATTAATTAAAGTAGATACTGTACGTGTAAGGTAGTGAAGGGAAAAAATAATAATATTAGTGTCGAGACGACACAGGCGGGAAATACCCAGCTCACACGTGGACCGCAGCTGCCCGGGGCGCACCCGCTAATTAGCTAAACGCACGGAATCCAACCCAATTAAGCAACCACCCCTGTGGTATGCCCAACCAACCCTCTACTATGTGGAGAGACCGAGATTTTTTCCACTTAAGCAACGTGAAGCACCGGTTGCGTTTTAATAAATTTACGTCTCAATCGATCGAATCGGTTTAAAAAAATCGATTTTTCTCGATCAGAGGGTTGCTTGTTACCTTTAGTACGTCGATAAGTGTGTGTACATATATTCATGTACTGGCACTGTGCTATTGTATCGTATTGCATTGCTAACTGTATTGAATAGTAAATATCATATACAAGGAAACCAACATGTATTTTAAAGCAAAAATGCAGCATTTGATTATCATGTTTTTTCGTGTTCGGAATTACTGTTAACTTATCACGGATGATTCCGAGAAAGTATTATATGTCAGTCACTTCGATGGTTCTGTAAATCAACCTAAAGTGAAGTCTGGCACATTTATAGGTAGGCGGTCTTTATTTTATTTAATTGTTTGTAAATTTAATTGTTCCGCATTATACATTTAAAAGAATATTCCCCATGATATTCTTATGCATTTTCAAGACCACTTTTCACCTTTCCAGTTCGCTAGGCAGGCAATGAAAATCGCCGATCTCCCAACTGCATGTTCATAAAGGAAATATAAATTCGTTTTACACTGATTTCCCTTGTTTACCGGCGGTTGCGAGCCAAACTAGGAGCGAAGAGTGGGCCAACCGCGGCGCGGGTCGTGCGTCGTAGATTCGATAAAGCTCGTCTCACAGTTGACAGAGACGGCGCGGGCTAACGAGCGGCGAGGGGGCAGGGTGGGGGGGATGAAGAAGTGCGGTTCCGTGCATGTCTCTGCTGATTGACCCGCGTCACTCGGCAAACAACAACTAACGAGTCGGCCCCCGCGCCTCCAGGTACGGTAATTCGCTCGAATCGCTCCCGCGGCGACCGCCCGCCGACATCACTTGCACGTCTTCCCTGATTGAGACTCCTTAACGAAATTAACGTTTCACGCAAACAACAGCCGCGTTTATATGCCGCCTTTTGTCCCGATATGACGAATTGCGGTCCCGGTTCACGGAGACGCCGATGATGTTTCATAGTGCTGATTACTGTGTACGCACAATGTTAGTCGTCGTGGTATTATGGTTTTCCATCCGCGTACGAGAAGGTAGAACGCGTTGCGTAAAGTTTAAGCTTAATTTAAATTTAACAATGATTTATTAAGAGTATTATCTCCTTCGCCAGTGCCTGGTTTGAATACCTTTGCCTATTTGTGTGAATATTGCATCATCGTCCATAATATACAATGTGTGCAAATGAATCGAATAGAGTAATCCATAGAGATTCGACGATGTCAATCGAAGCAAATTGTTTGATTGAACTACCTTGCAATCAGAAACTCGTAGCACGTAGCGGGTCTACGTGTGCGTTACGTCACTACTGACGTACGACTTTGGATTGTGTCGTGACACAAAACAGTTTTGCGTGTTTTTATATAATTTTTTTTGTTTTTTTTTTTTTTTTAGTTAATTTTTTGTGTGTTATACTAAAGACATATTACTTTATGATAACAATAACAAATTACGTTTATAACATTAATAATTATTATTGGTATTATTATAGGAGGAATATTCGCTCCAGGTAGGATTCGAACACGCAACCGCAAGCTCGGACGTCGGGTTCAGTAGTCACTGAACCAACGGCGCGGTTATTTGCACGTTTGCAACTTCATTGCAATTGTATATCTTTTTAAGGTTTATTCAACTGTGAAATTCCTAAAATTTCACTCCTTAAAAGTTAGGAGTTACGAAACACATCCACGTAGCCCTTAAAGGAGGTTCGTTAGGGAGCCGTCAATCAGGCAATTGCTGCTCAATCGGCAATCAGCGGCTAACGAGCCCGCAACCAACTTCTTACACACACATTTAGAAGTAGTGTGAAACTTTTACAAGTAAAATGCCATCTTCAGACAATATTTATATTCCATGAATACTTTTGAACTCGAGTGCAGTATTGAATTATGTAAAAGAACCAATGACCTGCGGTTTAGCAGTCAGGATCTCTAACCACTAGAACAAGAGAGCAGTCACTGTTTAAGAATTCTCCATTATGATCTCTATGATACGGGATGTCTATCACCGGTGCTTACATGTGCAGAATGAAAGGGGACCCGTGTCCAACAATACGAGTAGAGCAGAAAAAAAATGGTCAAAACGAGAAATCAAAGTAAACATAAGATACGTATTTAATACTCCCTCCGGCGGGATGGGGTGAAGATCTACGAAACGCTTCAGGCAGAAAGTGGATGCGGCAAATCGAAAAAGCGCGATGCCAATCTTTATTTGAGATTTATTATTAGAATAGACTAATGAAGGCTGATGATGATGTTGTTGATGATAATTCATGCCCTCGCGGCACCGGAATAGGCGGTTGTCTTCGTCAAATATTATCGTGGTAAAATTATGGTGGTAACATTTAAAAATCGATATTCGCATACCGTTTAAAATTAACATATAAAGAACACAATATGAGAGGGATACTCTACAGCCGTCGCTAAAGCCTCACTCAATCAAGCCTTAGCAAGTTAATCGGCAATCAGGCGGTAACGAGCGCGCAAATATTTTTCGCAAATTCAAAAGTTTTGTGAACTTTTCGCTAATCAATATCGTCATGGTGATATTTTTTTAATACGTAGTAGTTTTTTAATACGTAAAATACGCAGTTAACTGTTCGTATTATGATCACTTTACCATATAAGTATTGTAAGTCAAATCACTTTTCAAATTCATTTTCAAATACTTGTAACGGGTGATATATGACAAATTTTCACTAATATATTCACTGATTGATCGTTTGTGAAGAAGAGTTAAAGTCTCTTGATATTACGAGTCGTTTTTACTGATGCGCCATTAGTCATTTGCGTCTCATTCGGCAATAAGCCACTTACGAACCGGCACTATATTCATTTTGAATATTTTTCTACCGGAAATACATATCTTTAAAAATTTACATTGAATAGTTGCCTTATTAAATATTTGTTTTAGGTTTTTTTTAAGGGTCCACGTGTCCATTTGCAAAAAAATATGTTTTCCATTTTGCGTTATACGAGTTTTACTTTACAGTAAAATGTGGAAATAAAAAATGGAATATGGAAGGCCGTATAGTACTATTTGTTTCTGTTGAAACATTGCCTTAGCGGGGCAAACTTAACGACGTGAGCCCGTTCGCTATAAAGGGAGGTCTTTTATCACGCGAGTAATATACTGTTCTAAAAGGAACCATCCATCAATAGTAATTATTTTGGCGCTGAGCAACATATTTTAGCAACGTCTCTATAACCTGTTTATATCGTAGACCCACAAAAAGGTCTAACGACTTCCAGAGGCGAACGGGACTACAACCGCCGAATTGTAAGCCGAACGTGAACGTACGAGTCGATATTATCACGACAAATATTTATTACGCTATGTCGAGATGTATTTTATTAAAGCACGTGTCCAGGGCGGGCGAGTTCCAATTTGGCCGCTCGTTAAGGCGCAAAAGACGTACGGTTTAATTGCAACCGCTCGCCTCTAATGAGGCCCTGTGTCCCGGACTCGAACGTTTCTCTTGTGCAAATTGACATTGTACGCAAATTGACGACAGACTCTCATCAAGACACCAAAGGTTCGCGCTATATTGTCGCCGATATTAATCGACGTCGTGAAACGCGCGGAGCGATTGGTCAAGTGTTGTTAGCTCGATAACGACGGCTTAGCAACCATGCGTATGACATTAATAAATCACCGTGATAATCCGTTTCAGGATAACAGTCCACTATTATCAACTACTCGTGTGCGTAACGCGACCACGAGTTAATTAAATGTGTAATATTAGATAGCGCTCATATATTCAAAAGCATCGATCAATTTTACTAGGGACCAATGCGAGTGACAGATTTTCATATTTGGCAACACGGATTGGGATACGGAATTTGATTACGAACCAATTCCATGGGGGTTTCGACAATTTTGTTGCGGCTATAAACTTTGGTCGAGCTTCCTTGCTCCAGTAGATCCGTGCAAAAGGCTCGTAGACGGACTAGCTCCAGCGATTGGATTACGTCGCTGGCGTATGACCCCAATTAATTTCGTTTGTCTCTTTGTCTATCCGTCGCAGCATCTAACAGCGACCGGCAAACGGCCAATCTATGTTTAAAATTCGATTACCGATATCCAGTCCGGCGGAGTGATGTGTATCTCGAGCACTAATAGCGCCGAACGATTCCACCGGATTTTATTATATCTGCGGATTTTAATGAGCACGTTTGCCTTGAGTTCTTGTACAGCCGATGTAACAATTGCCTTCCGCGCGGTACTGACGCGTCGATAAAGGTACTCGTTTAAACCGTTAATTACCGTAATACAAACTCTTGCAGCAATGCTAGTGTCACTGACGCTAATAACGACTGTATAATTGTTGCTGACAAATGCGCTACGCATTTGTCAGGGTCGATTTAATGATGTTCCGGCGAGGACGTTAAATGCACTTTCCACGCAGATGTGTGCGTTAAAAACATTGCACGCAACGCTATCTGCATTACTTGCGGTATTGTAGACAGAAGTAAAATATTTTTATCAAGAAGAAATAAAATATATTTTAATTGTGGAACATTAATTTAATCATTAATAACGTTGTGGAACAATATTTGGGCACAGACAGTGCATTCGGGTAAGATTTAACGATGTTCTGGCGCTGACGTGAAATGTGCTTTAAACGCCTGGAATACACGACGTTGAAATCAATTCAGCATGTATTCGGTTGCTTTCACTTCATATCCGCCTTGTTAATGTACTATATTAATTGAATCACTGGTAACTCAATAAAAACTTACGCAGAGAAATTTTTGTAATGATTAAAAAACATTTATTAAAAGGATTCGTTACAAAAAGTTAGAATTCCTAGATACATACATATATTTAAAACTTATCATATCTGCTAAGTCACAGCGAATATTTGCATGCTAAATGCGATTAAGGCGAAACTTTTTGACGTTTCAAATTTTAAAAGTTTATCTATATCATTTATTTTTTCACCAACCAACTTACCATGGGATATGCGTTCTGTAGCCAAGCTTCCTCATTTATGTTCCAGGAGTGGTATAGCAAAATTTCATGCAATATAAAAATTTAATAACAATTAAAACCAATTTATCCTTAAATACTAACGAAGGTGAGCTCGCTGTAACACGCAAGCGTATTACTCAGTAGAAAAAAAGAAGATATTTCTGGACAAAATACGACTAGCTTATTGACAGAAAGACGCAACTGTTCTTCAATCCGTGCAGTTGATCGTAGGCAATGTGTGTCGCAAGTGGTGTTTCGGGTACCCACGAGAAATTCACGAGACGATCCAATCATGTTGGCACCCTCAAGTCTTTGTCATATAAATTGATACCAGCTTCTTGATTGAAAACCTTAACTCGCATGTCGTAAGATACAAGAGCATCGACCAGCGCTGTTGCAGTACGTACATATATACGATTTATTCAAGAATAAATCGTATTACTAGAATAGAATAGAAAGACGAGCGAATTATGAAATGTTTTCCTTTCGCTGTTGTCGAAGTTTGTTTGTTTTAACATTATTGCATGCATAAGAGGATATTACTAACGTGTTCTATTCCAGTACAGTATATTTAAGGGGAATCCTTTAAAATCGTGTTATTCTTAACCAAAATGCTTATGCAATATTTAGATGCGATAAAGTTGTTATGCACTTTGTATTAATATGTTTTTTTTTATTCGGAACTATTGCGCACACGGCTATCTAATTCGAAATTAGGCAATTAAATGTCTGTGTGTGTGTGTGTGCAAATATTTTTATTAAATTACATTTTAGTTACATTAATTAACACGCATCCATAATGGTCGCTAGCATGCGAACACAATTGTAAAGCACGAATGAAATATTTTAGAAGTTTTCAATCCAAAGTCGTGGCTCGGTGGAAATATGAGAATTATTACCAGAATCCTCGAGTGGGCAACCGTCACTCATTCAAACGAGTCGCACCCGTGCACACGAGAAGGGGCAGCGGGGAAGAAGGGGTGCGGTGTATGCGGGAGAAGTGATGTTAATTAATAACGTCTGTCTCACGAACGCTAACGACGCCGTCACGACTACATTATTTAGCCACCTGATTAGTTCGCCACCACCGCGCCCACACCTCTAATTAGGAAACCGTAGTACCCGGTTAGATTTGAATTGTAACTGCACTATTCGTAATTGGAACTTGTTTGCAGTCGATGATTCGCCATATCGATGCTATTTCCCGGACGCACCTATGGCGAGGGTGTCACTCTATTTACATTAAATTTACGAGCGACTAATTCATGGAATATTAAAAGCAAATCTGCATCGCGCGCCGTGTTCGCCCTCGGTGCGCTTCTGTCGACAGAACCGTCCAGTTTTATTTCTATTCTATTATTAAAGCGTTTAATTTAGGGCAACAGTTTTACGCAAAACGATCAAAACGCAATCTCCCCGCGCCGGCCGAATACGATAGGAAACGTATTCGAAATTGATATGGGTGGAGCGCACGGACGCATTGCTGCGTCGCGCCTATGCAGCCTCGTAAACGGTGGCCGCTCGCGACGGAAAGGCTTAACGCGCGCGCGTGCCGCCACCGAAACGAGAATTCTATTCCATTGTTACACAACTCATATTGGCGTTATTGATTGTACACGAGTGCGACGCGTTAGGTGGACGGGCGAATTTTGTTAATAAATAAACGCAGTGCCCGGCGTCCGAGTGCCCGTCAAAGAGATAAATAAAAAAAAAGTGTCCCGGACGAAAATTTGGCGCAAGTATGACAGCGAAAGGTGGCTCGACGTACTCAAATCATTATTCGATAGCCACCGTTGTCAAAGGAATTTTTAATATAAACGGCCGAGATTCAGCGGGCGGAACTTAAAGTTGTCACTGTTGATATGGGACGACAAGCTAGCTTTTGGTTATCTAGGAAAGCTCGCATTGACAGCTTGTAAGTCCATTTCGCGGATTACGTATTCCGTTTACCGCTTCATGTGCGCCACGAAATTGTGCATGAAAATATTTTAATGACAGAGTTTCCTCTTTTGATTGTGAGTACTTTTCGCGTTAATACGAGCACTACTTTCTCGTTTTTCATGAACCAGTTTTTCGCGCTGCGGTCTCGGTTGGTTTTTCACGGACTTAATTAGTATTATAATTAAACATATTCCCTTAACCAAGTATAGCTAAAACTAATTAGTAGTGTTACGAGTCTAATGAATTTAAAATTCATTTACACTTATGTATGTATGTTATTTCTTGTACGAATAAAACAGTTTTAATTATATCATTCTATTCGATGTAGGTACTAATGTTAATTACTTTGTTGCTATCGTTTTTAACATTGCGTACTTAATTGCCATGCATTTTCGTTGACAGGATAAAGTTAATTATGTTTTGTTTATTGTATCGCAATGAAAATACGATCGTCCAGCGTTGGTTTGCATAGATTGATGCAAAATATATTTTTTATAAAATAGAAAACCGATTGTTTTACGAATACGCTTAATTAAGACCACTGTGTCACAATGCCGAGGACGGCTTTTTACAAGTTGATATATAAAGGTCGCTTTATGTGTTGTAGTCCGTGCCAATGACCATGCAATAACAATGAATATTGCAAATCTTCGACAAAAATCATCTTTTCTTATATTTCTTGCCTTAAATATTGAAATTAAATTTAAATCGCCTATACGTAAAATAATATGAACCTAATTTCTATTTTGTTTCAAATATTTTAACGTAACTTGTAGATTTTTATTTTTTCATTTCATAAAATCAACAGTCATATTTAAACACGACGACGCGGACGGTCGGGTTGCTCCTTTTTTTAATTGTGATTAACGTACGGATTATATTAATAGTACTCAGTTAATATTGTCCTTCTTTCGTATTAAATAATCCCTGTCCCAGATGTCGTGTAAAAGAACTTTTAATGGAACGATATTTTTTGTATTGAATCTGTAATTTTTTCATACACCAATTTTATTGTCGTTTGATCTTTGACGTCAAACTGTAATGGCAAAAATGACGTGACGCGCGTTAATTACATGGAGCAATTATACTAACAACGATATCGGAGACTCCAATTTGTTGAACTACAACCCTCAACTTTTAACGATTTGCCAAACTGGCTCTCGCTCGCGGCTGCGCCTGTACATTTTTTACGTTTTAAAAATTGAAGACGATAACTTTAAAAAATCTATTTATTTTAAAAATGATTTTAAAACAAACAAACGCTTTCCCGCTTCCTCATTTACTGTGGACACAATTATTGATCTAGATCTAGACAAATGCATAGAACCTAAACACGGTGTTGTACTTTACTTAATTGACTGTGGCCAGCATCAGGTCCATTATCAAATAGAGTCCATAATCATAGGCCTTGTAGGTCTTACAAATGGAAATCTTTAAAGATGTGTGTCACTTTAATATATCCTTTTACCGTTTACAAGTTACCCTCTTGACCTCTAACGCTTCCAACTTGCCACCGTTTAGCAAAGCTGCAACACCTAAAACGAAATCTATCGAAATCATTTGGGAAACATCTACAATATTAAAACCCACGTCACGGTCAGAATTGTTCGAAAATAATCCATGAACTTTTGTAATAGTTCATTTAAAATTAGCCAACCGTTATTTCACTTTCAGTGGCAACTTTTGCCAAAGAGAATAATCAGCGCGGTAACTAGTTCGTGATAGCTCACGTGTAATTGAATTACTCAAGCAATTATGTCGATGAGTGAATGTTCGATGATGATTAAATTGTGGAACTCATATCAACGTAATCTGTTGGATGAGTGCAATGTATTCAGGGTTCGTAGATATGGTTATTAACTATTAGAGAACGCGGAAAAAAACATAACAGCTTTAATTGTAAAAGTAAAAAAGAATTTAAATAACAAAAAGGTACGGACGGCGTCTGTGGAGCTATAGATATAAATTTATGAAAAAAGATATAACTATTAAGAGTTAAAAAAAATTAATACATTTTTTGTGGGATGTTAAATTTTCACGAGTTCCCGTATAATAGCTAACATATCTGCAGGCTTCTTTACGTCTCTGGTTTTGGTCACTTACATTCAGATTGAAGTAAAATTTTGTCATCCAACTTTTGTCAGATTAACAATAATAACACTTAGGACAATTCCACACATGACTGACTAATCCAGTTGGCAATTAAATATCTCTGTTATGGTAACCCTACAGTTGATAAAGAAAGTACATAATATTTATATAGATAGACATTTTTATTACACCCAGCATAGAAAAAACAAAAGTACTCATTACAAAAATGTTTGTTTTGGGGAGGAATTGAACCCACAACTACGGGATTAGTAGTCCGGGTTTCTAATTACTAAACCAAAACACCATTGCATGTTGCGGTGATACTCAAGCTCATATACATGTAAGCGGTACATAATTATGCACATATATATATGTATATATTTAGTACTGTAAATATGGATAGTTTTAACTAACTCTGCATAGGATCTGCAAAGAGAAGTATCAATAAAGGGGAAGCGCTCAGTAAACTCGCTGCACTAGTCAGTAGTTACCGCGTCTGATCTTAATTAACCTCATGTGTTAACCTCGCATAACTAAGACGCGCGCTCCTTCTATAAAAGGATGTTGCCAGTTTCGTGAATTTGCAGATTCTCTTGGAAAATTTATTGATCACATATTTTTTTTTTATGTTTTTACTGCTAAATTAATTACTCACCGTAATTGAGAATAGAAAACAAAAAAAATCGAATTTTCCACACTTTAATGTTAATTAAATATAATCTAAGAATGAACAAGGTTTTGACGTTTATTAAAAAAAATACTATTAAAATGACTCGAATGTATCGTGCGTCTAAAAATTATTTAATATATTTTTACATACAATATTACATTACACAATAATTAGTTACAAGAAGCAACGTTATAAAACTTAATGTAGCGTGCATTTTATTATAACTTTAAATACAAACGTTCTAATAACATTTTCGACAAACACTTCCAAGTGCCGCTGAGTGACGCAAATATTTTTTCATAACAATGTACCACTATTCCATATCAATTATATCATTTAATAGAATTTTAATACACATTTTATATTCGGGTACCTACAACCACGACGATCAAATCGTACCAATTTAGGGGAGTACTCGTAAGTTTACCAGTTTCCACGCTTGATCTTAATTAACCACATGTGTTAACCTCGTAACTGGGAGACGCGTGTCCTCTCTAGTGCTAGTGTTGCCATACTTCTGAACTATCCTAGACCGTCCAGTACTGAGAATTGCATGGTAATACACGTATACAATATACGATGAAGACATCAACCCAGCCTCACGTTATTTCCTTTTCTAAAATAGATACATTGATTTTTTGCATAAATATAATATAATATAGTTTTATTTGTCATTCGCAAATAAAATGCGAGCAAAAAGTTTCAAATTGTTACACTTCTAATAAGTTAATATCCTTTTTGGGGTGACGATATGTTTATACAGAAATATGTTATTAAAAATATAACCTTTATCTACACTAATATTATAAAGAGGAAAACTTTGTTTGTAATGAATAGGCTCAAAAACTACTGGACCAATTTTAAAAATTCTTTCACCATTCGAAAGCTACATTATCCAAGAGTAACATAGGCTATATTTTATTTTGGATTTTTACGAATCGCTACCTCCAAAGGGAATTGCGGCGACGGGGGCGGGACGAAGTCGCAGACAAAAGCTATCCATTATATTAATGGAAATGTTGAGTTCAGTAACTTTATAACATCAGTCAAACTAAATGTAATGTAATAGCTGTATCTTGAAGAAAACCAAGGTTAGATTAAGATTGAGGTTCTGTTTAAAATCCCACGTGTTTTTGTATATTAAATTAAGTCAGCAGACAGGCGGACGGGTCACCTGATGGTAAATGGTCACCGTCGCTTTGGACTTGAGCGACACCAGAGGAATTGCCAATCTGTTGATGATTGAACACTCTCGTAATATCCCTAACAATCGATCTCTCCTTTAAGCTGGAGACTTGGAACATTCTCCACCACACAAAGCCAAAAAAAATATTTGTACATTATTTAATGTCTGCCTAAGACACTTGTAGATTTATTTCCAAATAGCATACAGATAGATTGAATGCATTGTAACCTTTACTGGTTAGGCTTGAACAATCAAAATATAATTTCAATTTATATTTTGAATAAATGCTGTTAAATAACAGCTTTCTTATCTTTGAATACCTGGCCGTTACTAAATATTGTGTTCTTTTTTTTATTATAAACCCATGGGGGTAGCGACGTCTGATATCTATTACCTAACACAAGGTGTATGTTAATGAATTTTACTTGTGTATTATAAACATTATTGTAACAAATAACCGCATCATCTTAACGTTATCACTGTGGCAACCCAACAGTGCACAGAGTCACAGTGGAGGGTCAGATAAATGAGTGTGATAATCTATATATATATAAGCGAAAGGTCACTCACTCACTCACTCATCACGAAATCTCAGAGAC
>DWDX01003614.1:0-12875 GCA_018245675.1 Agara michaeli
AATCTTGGACCCACCCCACATGTTGAGGGTGATTATATACAATACCTATATTGTAGGATGGTGTCTGGCAAAGTTAGAGAGCGTCGGGTCTGCTAAAGAAGCTCCCCTTATGTCAATTAGCTTTGTTACTTTTATATTATAACGTTCTTTAATAAGAATAACATAATGTTAAGGAGAATATTGTAGACTACGAATAGAAGTACTCGATATTTTCACTATCAGAATAGTACCTTCGGGTCTAATGAGTACAATATTATATTTACTAAATTACTTTGTTAGGAGAGCCCAATCATTATAATTTTTATTGTGCTTGATCTTAAAGAACGAAAAATCGTAAAAATATACTTGTACTTATTGTACCTTAAGTATCTATTTAGTAGTTCGTTCAATCTTTCAGTGTTATTTTGAATAGATTTTTTTTATTTCTGGCTAGTTATATGTACTTAGATGTCCTTAAAGTATTTTGAGTCTTATCAAAAGTCATCTTATGTATGTATATGTAATAATGTGAATATCACCCTTATTGTCACAAATTTTTTTTCATAGTTGAAGGTAGATAAAAAAGTCTCCGGAAGATTTTTTTTTAATCTTTGTTACTTAAATTCGTATTTACAAACCATGTCTTTGTATAAGAAAATGTTTCCTGTGCTTACATTATAACTATTTTTATTGATAAACATATTTATTTTCGTTCAATGTTAATAATGAACAGAGCTTATGTGCGTATGATACCTCATTGTTGTCTTAGTATTATGGTTGCTGAGTTGATTAAATTCCATACAGACGCGCCGACTGAACTGCGCCAAAGTTCGTCTCTACCTATTATTAGAAAGGTAATATTACATTAAACTATAGCTGCAAATTTAAATACTTAACATACATAACATTACGCATAACATTATACATAACATTAAATGGTTACGGTGTTTTATATTTATTTTTACGTAATATAGCATACATACATATATTAAACATATATTCATTTGCTTCTGAATTATATAAATGTTAAAATAACATTTTCAAGAATTCCTACATAAAAGAATAAATATATTGCTATATATTGTCGCCATTTATTTCAACTGAAAAAGATCACAACGGCATAGTGGGGGATCCTTTATTATATTGATGTACAAGGCAAAAAATCATTCATATAAAGTCAAAGCCACGCCAAATATTCTAAAATGTCTTTGAAAACAATACCTTCTTTACTTTACACTCGTTACGGTCCCTTTTAAGTATTAATTTGTCCAACGGCCCGAAGTAGGATGTGAAAATTAGGGGCTGTCAACGTCGGGGTAAAAATTAACGCTACTTTAATTATGTAGCCTCACAGCACTTCTCGCCTCAGACTCCGCCAAAGTAAAAGAACTTTTTCGTGTAAAAATAAAAGTGTTAAGGGAATATTTTGAGAAAAAGTAGCAATAATTTCCAGCGCGTTTTGTTCCTGTGCGGATGGTTTGCGAGTTGTCACGAATATATTTCGAGCAACGCACCTGTGACCGAGTCTGATTGGACGCCGCTTCTATACAAAACGTACACGCATAGCTAGCTACAGCAATTTAGCTATTTGTATATTTATGATTGTGTTATACATATATTCTTTGCATCCGGTTGCCGCAAATGAGGTAAATATGCTACCACGAACTTCTAATTATTTAAAGTTCTTATATTATAGGTACTTATTGTATTCATAATTAACATATTCCATTTCTTTAAATTGCAGGTACATCCCAGTTAGAACGATATTTTCATAAATTTTATCGCTCGGAAACGTAGATACATTACATTAAATATAGAGTCATATCCATAGAGCAACAAAAATGTGTTTTATTCAATTCATAAAACGATCAAATACACTTTATAGTCAAGATTAAGTAACGTGCTCACATATAAAATTGAGTAATTCGTTCCTGAAGTGTGTCGTATGTCGTAATGTATGGGCGCTCTGTAATCAAAATATATTGCCAGTCGTTTATTTTGTGCGAATACTCGCATTGTTCCCAGCGACGATTGACACGTAGCTCTTGTGTGGCCCGAGAGACCGGTGTCAAAATTTCCATAGCTTTCACATACATTTTTAAAATTGCTACATTTAACTTAGCAATCAGGGGCAGTCAGACCACCTGATGGTAAATGGTCAGCGTCGCCTACGAACATGTGCAACATCAGAGCTGCCAATGTATTGCCGATTTGAAGGAGAGTTCATTTAATGCTTTTCTTTAAGAGCTCAGTAACATAGGACCCTGGAAATACCCCGGATGGAAGTTAATTTAAAATTCCTGTTGTCTTAGAGTGTTGTTATTTTTCATTTGTACATATACGAGCTATCGGGATTGCAATAAACTTTACAGTGATAAGATATGTATAAAAGCCATTGAACCGGTTTTGTACAAATCAACATTCGCCTTATAATGTAGAGGGAAACGACGTCTGGGTATCTGCACGTCACGATATCACTAGTTTAATAGTTCGCACGTCGCTTTCATGTGTTTAGGTAACTGAATCTTCCTGTGACGAATAAAGTTCGCCGTTTATTCTCGTGATATTCTAGTGGCGTTACAAGCAATTTGTTTAATGCAACTGACAGTCTAGCTCATGATCGCGGTTTTCAGTTTGATACGTTACCTTATTTTAATGTGATCTTGCTAAAGTTTTAGTTTAGTTTCGTAATATTATAATATTTAAATACTATAACGAATTAATTAAATGTCCGTTAAATAAACTAATGGAATCGAATAGCGCAAGAAACGAAAAAGCCATAAGTTATAAATGTTGAACTTTAACCCTCAATTAAAAGTTTCCCTATAAATTAGAGGGTCAAAATCTCGCGAATATGGCAGCATGTTCAGGTCGTAGCTTACTTCCCTTCATCACGCCATTTTCCTCTTTTGCCAGCCGGCTATTTTCGCGCAGACGTAATGATTGTCGACGGTAGCGACACACGGCGAAACTTGGAACTTTTTGACAGGCGGCTGTAATGGCCGTGTGAACACGCGAACCGCCACGCTGAATTTTATCGTGCGGCACACGAAAAGTTTTTTTCTTACGTCGGCTCACCAAACTATGCTTTAGTTGGTTCTGACCTGACTTTCATTCGTGAACGGTCCGCGTAAATTTACATAAAATGGCACTCCACCTCGAAACTGCGTTGCAGCGAAAGTTTGACTTCAAGATGACCACGGTAAGTGCATGCTGCCTATCGATCGATGTCCGCGTGGTCTGAACATATGTTTGATGTTACGATGTAGCAGCGATGACTTAACTACACTGCGTAACCTTCATAGTATCTAAACATGGTAACTTACCGTTCTTATAAAAGTTGCAACTGTACCTTGAGAGATTCGACGTGTACCGGCGTTTTGTTTATCATTTAGTATGCACGACGAGGTAAATAAACACTTGTAGCGGCGGATTCTCGGCGATTGTGAATTTAACAATCGGTAACTCTCTTTGAACTGAATTTAAGTTTGTTTTAAATATATATGAATATATAAACAGATAAGCTGACACGTATTTAAAATCACTCATGACATTTCCGAAGATTTCAAATATTGTTTCGCCTCAGGAGTTCAAAAATATTTTTTATCCTGTTCATACGTTTTTGTTTCTTATTTAATGCTGAATAAGGGAAGAATACAAATACGGAGGCAACTTGAGAAAAAATACAATACAATATGAATCGTAGGTGGTTGCAATTTCACATCGGAAAAGCCATTAGGCTGGAACACTTTGTTCCCTCGGCCCAATAATTTGCAGCAGGTCATATTATATTTGGTATATTTATTATGCAAGAATGCATAAGGTAGTTACGGCAAGTTAGCGTGGTCATATATCACGAGATATAGTCGAATGTTTTACGGCGCGCACAGACTGGCAATTTTATGCGTCCCGATGGTGCGGTGCGGAGACAGGAAAACATTTGGACTAACTGAAATGTCTGCGTTTTAAAGACAATATAAAATTACCGCTATTCGTGCAGTTATGTATATTATCTGTTCTTTAATTAATTCGTATTCGTTTTCGTTTTGTAAAACCATCATTAATATGTATATTGGCATGCTCATTTAGACTATAGTTAGTAGCATTAAGTCCGCCCTTTGTGACTTTCATTATATGTATAAAGGCGTACAATAAAGAATATATAAATAAATAAATAAATATAGATATAGTAAAAAACATAATACAGGACTTGACTACAAACGGTTGGAAATAGACATACATCCGTAACGACAAAGTCGAATTTTCTCGAGCGACTGTATCTGTATACCAACATCCCTCAATCCGGAACAGACTGTTGTATTCAAGTTGGCAACACGGCAATTTTTTAAAATCAGATATCAATGGTACATATGGATGCATTCCCAGATTGCATCCTCTGTTCGCCTACAGATTCGATTAAGGTGTCTGTCTATCGCAGATCCATCCGTAACTGCCATGGCCTAATAATTTTTCGGCCACAATTAATGGTCTCTTATTCCATTATATCGAGGTTTAAATAAAAGTGTGTAGGGTTTATATGTACCGCCGTTCAAATTGCGGCATTTGTTGGCAACTGTTGTGTCTTATAGTGGTGCATTTCTGGTACCCTAAGACGATAAACCACAATTTAAACTGCTAGTGCTTAAATCAGTTGCTGCATAAATAAAACTTGCGCAGTTAAGTTACTTTGAAAATTACGTGTTTTATATGAATAAATTACACTTGTAAATACAAGCTAAAATATGCATTAAATAAATCCAATAGCAGAGAATTTTTGGGGTTCACGCATATTACACTTTCTACGCTGTATACGGTTTAAGGTAATTATCATGTAGGCAGTATTCCAAAGTTTTTGGCTTTACAAGGGTAAGGTAAGTTAGGTAGTTAGTTTGATTTATTTACTGATATAACTATTAAGTATATGATAGGCTAGACACATATGAGATTAATTACATTAACGCAGTCCCATATTATTATTATTAAAGTCGCTCTTAGTCGCCCAGTATGTGAAAGTAATTAACCGACTTCTTTTTAAATATAATATCGCTATCTCTATAAATATTATAAGATTAAAGAATCTATTTGTAATGTAATAATGACAGCTGTTTACGAAATGCATATAAAAGTATATGCTTTTGTTAGTATTAGTCGATTCAGCACATACTGTATCTACTTACAACAAGCAACCGTTCCTTAAAAGATTCGTTTGTTTGGCTGTTTGTTCGGGCTAATCTCCGAAACGGTTGGACTTTCGTTGTAAGTAGGACGTTCGACTTTGGACGTAGGTCGTTGGACGTTGGATGTTGGACGTTGGACGTTGGACGTTGGACGTTGGATGTTGGACGTTGGACGTTGGACGATGGACTTTAAACGTTGGACGTTGGACGTTGGACGTTGGACGTTGGACGTTAGACGTTAGACGTTGGATGTTGGACTTTGGACTTTGGACGTTGGACTTTGGACGTTCGACGTTGGACGTTGGACATTGAACATTGGACGTTGGACGTTGGAATAAATAATAGAAACAATTCATAACGATGTCATATGACAATTTAACATTACAATGTACTTACACGCTTTAAACGCCAGTTGAGCTTGCGAAACTCATTTCAATGAGTTCCGCGCATTATCTGGTGCTTTTGGTAATAACCACAAGCGTAGTAAACTTTATTGCAGCTAAATTAACTTGATTATTAGTTTACACATTACGGCGTATGTACGGCTAAGTATTAGAAGCTTACAAAATTAAGAAGTTACTAAATTCATTCAATGTTTCAAAGAGGCAAGCTCCAAATGCTACAGTATTGAAGTAAGACAACTGGATAAATGCTAGGTGAGCAACTATCTACCTAATCACAGCTGCTACACATATATGTTTGCACTTCTAAATACATATTTTACATACATACTTCAATGACTAATTCCCTGGTGTTTGAAAGAAATTATCAGTTACAGACATTTCTGCTCACGGTAAGTTATATCCGTGTCAATTATTTTTACTGTCTGATCTTACGAATTAAATTCCAATGTGCAAAACGTTGAAATTTCCGTTGATTAAAGTGGGCATTGAGCTCGAGTAAGTCTAGCTTTGAATATATATGAAGTTTTTGACAAAAACATCTGCCGGTTTCACATCTGTTATAAAGAGTCTATTGATTAGTATTTTACATAAAGCTTAATTCTACGATTCTCACGTGTTTTAAGACGAAGAATTTAGTTATATGAAGGGAAGTCCTTCACTGTAAAGAATGACCCTTTGTTTCACATGGCCCGTTTGTGTCAAAATACATTTCCGTTTTATAGTTTCGTCACGTGTTAGAGCTATTTGTGTGTATCATGGAAATTTTTCAATCGAATGCCCTTAAGAAGGAAAGCTATACATAAATCACTCAAGTCTTCCCCTTACGAAAGGCAACTTTGTAGGTTAGAAGCGTCTTCAAAATATTTTGGTATGTATAACGGTATTAGATACTTGAAACTTTAACCAGAAATAGAACATTGTTTTAAAACGTACACTATAATGACTATCAATGATTTTCCCGTTTTATTGTAATCTATTTCCAACCTTTTTGTACCTAATATTATAATATGATATTTACTACTAGTCGTTTTAGATTCTGAGAAAGGGAATGCGAATTATTTAACAACACCTTTAGGGGTCTCATGATGTTCAAGTCACTTCACACTTCTTGCATAAACAGTGAAGTCAGTTTATAGATAGAATAATAGTTGTCAAGTTAAATATAATGAATAGTAATTACATTTTACAGAGCAAAAGTATTTGATTCCAAAGATATCTTATTATAACAATATGCTAACCAATTAATATCCGGGATCTTCACAGGCGTATAGACTTATACGCATTATTCGTACAAAACTAATAATGTTGTTCCAGAACAACACAAACATACCAATCACAAATCTGTTTTCAATGGAATTGTTTCGCCAACGAACAAGTTTGCATATGTTGTTTGTGAACGAAATGGCTTGTTGCACGGAATTCGAGGAGAAAGAATCTGCAATGAATAAATTATTCAGCAAAAGGATTAAAGGTGTTTTAACGTAAGCAAATTAACGACAAAACTCAGGACCACAATTAGTTTTGGTAAAACTTTAATTAGTAATAAACAAAATGATTGTTTCCACTCCATGTAAATAGAAAATGAAATCTAGCGTTTTCGCGCTCACGCGTTTCAAAATAAGTAATCTTTCATAACACGTCAAAGTAAGTACAACGCACAAATATTTTCGAAGAAAACGCTTAAAGCGACTGACAAAGGAGTACTTTCAGGTAAATCAGCGCTGTGAAGAAAGTTTTGGCAGTATTTTGCAGCGGAAGCCGATTACTTCCTCCGGGCGGCTCGGAGACACTACTTAGCCGCTTGTTTGTTGTTGTTAATGAGCGCTGCCAGCCAACTCCGGCCTGTTCTCGCCTCAATTAAACCTAAAACATGACTCTTGATGGTCTTCGCCTCGTTATACAACGTTCTCTTACAAGTACTATATAAACGGTCCCATTGTATGGCATGTGTGAGAACACTTGGTAGTCCTCGAGGTTACATTGTCATGTTCAGAATTTGTTTTTTCTTTAACGCAATGAATTCAGAGACATTACAATCACTCTAATGGTATTTTACTTTTAGTGGTAAAATATAACTGATGAACACTTTATATAAAATGTTATTATTGGTGTAACTGTACAGAGTTCGGCCATTTGCACTTAATTTTCTTTATTTATTTATTTAAAGAAATGTCAACTTAGTGGTTTGAAATTCAGTCTCCCACTCCGGGGGTCTGGGTTCGATCCTAACATGCACCTCAGATTTATTACGTGCGTTTGAAAAGAGAAATTTAAATATCACTTGCTATAACGTATGTCGAAAAAAAAATATTTAGACCGGACTTTGGTCACGTGTGATCTAGTCAAAGTCTCAGTGTTCTGTTGCAACATTATTCCGGTATTCCTGGAACGTTATACAACGTTCTACCGTATAACAATAACCTCAAGGTCTACTTGAAATGTTTGAACTTTTCACTCAACTCCGTATTAATTAAAGTAACACATTTACAAACTGGTAGACATTGATTTTTGAAACTGTCTCTCAAAGTCTCTACAGTTTGTTTGTGTTGCTCGATGAGTTCCAGCAAACTTCGGCTAGTCCTCGTCTAAATTAAATCTGAAGTTTGAGTGTTCCTCTAGTCATTTGACATTTTCTAGAATGTCACTAAATGCTCGACACACTAAAGTTGAGTACAAGTGAGGCTCGTACGAGCGCGAGCGGCTCGGCGAGCGGCAAACCTCGCTCTTTACTGTACAACCGTTCTTTACTGAAGCAACATCATTATTATTTTCGTTGCATTGTTTTTAAATTCACTGCGCTAAACCGAGAAATCTAGAGTTTTAAGATAACATTATATAGAGGTGCTCAATTTAATTGTTTGTATGAACATGTTCTTTAATGCATTTATGTAATATTATTTACGTATTTAATAACTGGCAATGAGATTCAAAGCATTCTCTATTTAGTTAGGTTAAAAGCTAGTTGTTAGTGTTAGTTCTAGTTGTTGTTGTATTACGTAATAGAAAAATTATGTTTTTATACGAACGACCATTAAAAAAAAATGCCAATGATTAAATACAAAACATATGAGTTATTGTATGTTAAATGCTATTTGTCATTCTTAACTTATGTAAGTTTGTTATAAAGTCGTCTTTAAATAGACTTCCATCAAGAAACTTTCTGCAAACAATTTTAAAAGGGGACCGCGTTCAAGGATTTCATTTCAATAGTGATGTTAGAATTTTTTAATGAATGTACGACTTTACTTGCTTAACATTTATTTTAAAGCTTTTGATTAAAAAATTACAATTTATTTTTACGAGCGAAGGTCATAATGCAAATCAAGTATTACATTACATTGAAAATATTTCTCTTTAAACCACTCTGTTCGCTTAAGAAAGAATGAGAAACTATTTTATATACTTACTCTCTTCCCAATCTTTAATTGTTTAATTGTCCCAAGTTTATTTGCTACAAAATAGTAGAACACTGTTTGGAAAGCGTAGATAAGTATAAAACCATAAAAGATTTATCAGTAAAAGAGCTCCATTCAATCGTGTGATTTTCGCGGAAGCCGTAGACAATAGAATTTGTCAGTAAAAGCTATTTTGGTAGCAGTTTGTTCGCACGGTTTGCTGAACTAAGCGGTTCGTTATTGATATTAAAATAACGTACAGCTTGGCCATTGTGATTTATTAATGCCATATATATTCTTTGGCAATGACACAACGAACTTTGTTGCAGATTGTTCTGAATCGATACTTAAATCAATTGACCAAATAAAATAAAAAAATTAAGATATAAAGTGAGACAAACCACTTCTACATTTTGTAAGATAATGGTCCAAAGTTTTGCAGACACTATAAATCAATTTACCCATCAGACCATTTTGGTGTAACGTTAATATCAAATCGCATGATCATCACTATGATTGAAGCTTGTTTTAAAGGAAGAATCATATTTCAATATTTTTTTACACTTTTTGATAGAAGTATAAAATAAAATCTTTAACAGATTGACAGATAAGCGTATGTTACTGGGAAAAAAAATGTATCTCAAAATATCATGCAGTATCTTCTCGGACATACGATAACACTTCTCGAAATAACAAATTTTATTTTAGCTTCAAAACAAACTTAACTTTGCAATCGGCTAAACTCTTCCTATCGATATCACTTCGAAACAAATATAATAATTGCACGCTTCTTAAATAGTGTACTAACGATAATGCTAAAAGAATTTCACTGTAACTTAACAGTTCAAATGTAACTTTTTAGACACTAGACGGAATAAGATATTTCAAGCGGATTAAAATTTTGTTCTTTTTGTAAAGCTACAAGCAAAGTTGTATAATTATCATTATTTAGTGGTTTACGTGTATGCTATTTTAAGTTAGAGTTAAGCTAATGCAAAAAGAATAATTCTGCACAACGACAAATGGCCACTCAATTTTGACGAATTACTTCAACAAATATTGAAAAGGATATACAAGTATATAACAAACAAATCGTTAATGGTCTTGTGTGGTCCACGGGCGAGGTCTTTGCCCCGAATCCACGTGCAAATAGCCGGCGCACCCATTAACGGTATTCGAAGCTCATAATTTCACTTTTCTATTGCTAAGAACAAATATATTCACGTGACTCTCGTGTGTGAGAATTTCTGCGAGAGTGATAATAGTCTTTATAGGGATGTCAGTATATATTACACAGGAATGTAAAGTAGTCAATTGAAGTATTTCAGTTTAATTATTCTGAGCAATTCTAACAAGTTGACTATTTGAGTCGGCGAAAGCAATTTCACAGTTTTCAAAGTCCTATGCGGTTATGATATCAATATTAATAAAGAGAGATTTATTACTTTTTCTTTTATTTCAAACACATTTAATTTATGACTCTCGATTACTGTATCGACACAGTATAACCAGTATGGCCTCGGTGAAATCATTAGCAAAAATTTATATTTAAATTGGCCGTTACAGGTCACATTTTTAAAAGGACCAATACTTTCCAACACGTCGAAATTTCAACTTTCTATGACTGGAGATGGATATATGTGCATAGTTTTATTATCAGGTTTTTAATATCATGTCGACTTGCCCTTTGATCCAGTGATTCCAAAGCCTGACACAGAACACTTATTTGTATGATGAGCAAGTCTATTTATTGATAGAAAATTGTATTTGTAGTTAGAAAGCATTTGTAGCCTCGATCCGAAATTATTGCGAGGGTTTCCGTGCTTCGGAGGGCACGTTAAACAGTCGGTGCTTTTTGTAATCGTACGGTAAAAATCGTTAAAACCTTATGGAAGGCCTTAAAGGCGGTTTAAAAACATCCGACAGAGAGATCTGTGGCTCTGCTCTCGTCAGATCGGTTTATATAAGTAAAAAAAATCACTGTGATTGGCCACTAAGCCGTAACTCCACCAATCCGCACTGGTGCAGCATTGTGGAGTATGCTCCAGGTCACCCGCAAGTGTTGTAGCCATTTGTAGTACATCAACGGTCTGATTACCAATAGACAGCCTCTGGACTAATTTGGGACTAGTAATCGTGTGTAAAGTAGTACCAACATATTATTATTATGCACTAATTTGTAAATATAGGTATAACTGTCGGCAGATTTTTCTAAATTATTTTGCGGGCACGAACATTATTAACAATGTTGCCGTGTAATCTCTGTGAACAGAATTTATATCTCGCAAGATAAATATTTTAAAGCGGCGTGTCAGCACAACTATGTAATCTCGAAAACAATTCGATCTCGATAAACTCTCGCGTCGGTACGTGGAGGTATGGCTTTAGCTACGCTTAGAATAGATCAGTGCAAATGGAGCCTATTATAAACCCAGGGGCATGAAAGTGCGACATGCGATATTTTAGCAAATAAAACCGTTCCCTAGCAAACCTTAAGAACCTTACCTCAAGAAATCGTTCCATACACGGTCCTTACTGTAGATGTTTTTCCTTTAAATATAATAAATAGGAAAATAGTTTAATTACAAAGATTACTCCATAGACATTAATGTGTCTTTAATTATAAGTAGGCAATTAGAAAAAATCCCAAGTTAGACTAGCAACTGATAGTCAGTAAATACTGTAAACAAAAATTCATCATATTTTTGAGTACAACATTTCTAGAGTAGACCTACAGAATATAAATATATTTAAATATGGAAAAGCGTCTGTAGCATCCTCAAGTGGATTTTACGTAAAATTATCGAGTCACTCAGTGTAATGCAATAAGTGAAGCTCCGGATCCGTTTGAGATGTCATGACGCAATTAAACTTAATTAGTTCTACGAAGAGCAGAGATCTCGTTTCACGTACCGTATCAATTTCATTTTTAACGATTTAAGGACTTGAAAAGTGTGTTTTTGCTGTACGCTTACTATCTCTTATATAAAAGTAAGTCACACATTAAAGTTAATAATTTTTTATTTAAAGATTCCGCGTTTCGGTGGACGCGTTAAGCAATCGGTCTCACTTGTTATCGTCAAATAGCAATCGATAAACCTTGTCGTAAGCCTTAAAGGCAGTTAACAACATCCGACATACGGGTTGGCTGCAAGCCCATATCTCCACCAATCCACATTGAAGTAGCGTGGTTGAGTATGGTTCAGGCCTTCCGATATTGAAGGAGTCGAAGAGTGGTAGGTAAAAAAGGGTTGCAGCCAATGAACTGCTGTCATTGTTGCCGTTATTGACGCGAGCGCACCTCGTGGCGCCCCGCGGTTCAACAGCCGCTAACGATTGGATTTTAATAACCCTATTTATAGGCGAATCTGAATAGCCCTGTTTATTGTTACGCATGCTTCGCCGACGGTGTTTGACTTCCTTATATTGCATATGCCAGCTGCATTATGTCGGTAACGACCATTTTCATTGTTATTGAAGATAGTACTGTTATAAAAAAAATAAGTTACAATGTCTGAATATGATGAATCTTTCAAAAGAAAAAAACCTGATTAGGGTGTGCTGCTGAGGTGGCGACACCCTCACAAGTTAAGCCTGAATTTTGGTTAATTAGACACATTTTGAAATATCTCTGAAATGATGTGCATGGATCGGCAAATGTTCAGTTATGTCAGAAATGCAAGTAAATAAGCTGATTGACATTAGCATCTTGTCTGTCTATTTTAAAATCATGACAATATTCATATATCTACTTGTCTACTTGAAAAAAAACGATGTATGAACATTAAATTAATGCTCAATTCGTTAACGTCGTTTTGGCAATAGGTTCACCACCTATTCCATTGTGGGGCTTAAACGTAACTGGTGAGATGTGGGGGTTTACTACACTCCTCTGCCTACCCCTTAGGGGATTACAGGCG